>CAWUFQ010000312.1:0-189110 GCA_963921405.1 Cepaea hortensis | reverse complement strand
TCTCCTCTTTCCCCCATCCTCCTCCTAATCCCTCCTCCTCCCTCCTATTCCTCCCTCCTCCTCTCTCCACCTCTTTTCTCCTCCCTCCTCCTCCCTCTTCCTCCTGCCTCCTCCTCCCTCTCTCCTCCTCCCTTTTCCTCCCTCCTCCCTCTACCCTCCTCCCTCCTTCTCCTTCTTCCATATCCCTCCTCCTTCCTCTTCCTCCTTCTCCCTCCTCATCATTCTTCCTCCTCTTTCTTCTCCCCCTCCTCCCTCCCCCTCCTCCTTCTACTTCTTCCTTCCTCCTCCTTCTCCCTCCTCCTCCTCCCTCCTCCTCCTCCCTCTCCCTCCTCCCCCTGCATTCTCCTCCTCCTTCTACCTCCTCCCCCTACTCCCTCCTCATCCTCTCTCCTCCTCCTCCCTCCCTCCTCCTCCTCCTTCTCCTCCTTGCCCCCTCCTCCTCCTAATCCCTCCTCCTCCCTCCTATTCCTCCCTACCCCTCCTCCTCCCTCTTCCTCCTCCTTCCTCCTACTCCTCCTTTTTCTTCTTCTTCTGCTGCTGCTGCCGCCGCTCCATTTACCCAAGTTAATTGTTGGGGGAATATGTAAAGATCTTTCAAGTGCTCTTTCTAATGCTTTTTGTAAGTTGCTCTTCGTTTATCTAAGGTTGTTCTAACCGCAACCAATAAATGATTAGACAGACAGACAGACAGACAGACAGACAGAGAGGGAGGGACAGACAGACAGACAGACAGACAGATAGACAGACAGACAGATAGATAGTCGGGAACGGGAACGGGAGCTTATATGACTACTTATATGAATTAAATGAGATGCTCCACACCAGGAGCCAGGCGATGCCGGGCAGGGTCAGACAGACAGACAGACAGACAGACAGACAGACAGACAGTCAGGAACGGGAACGGGAGCTTATATGACTACTTATATTAATTAAATGAGATGCTCCCCACCAGGGACTGGGCGAAGCCGGGCCGGGTCTGCTAGTAGATTATAAAAATGTATTATGCAGAGAGAATCTAAATTACTTGTGTTCACAGGCTGTGCTCTATTTCTTTTACTTATATAAGGTACAGATTTTGTACATCACAGCAAAGGTAGATTTGTAAATGAACTTAACCTAAAATTAAGAAACTAATCGCCAGAACTGTAAAGTTTATAATATTGTTTATAATTAGTAATGGCCTTTAAGTCTCTAAAATCGTATGTCCCATGCCGCAATTTAAGTTATGTGAGTGTATGTTTTTGTTTACGTTGTCTTTCGCGAAGTATTTTTAACATAAATGTTAATAAATTTGGTGAACATTCAACAATTATACTAGTCTGTTCTTATGATAATCTGGGTATGCTTTAAACAAAAAATAAGAAAATAAACAAGCGAAGTACCATATTATGATTTCTTATCATATGAACAATAATAATTTATTCTAATGACGATAATTAGCGTTAATAGTAGCAGACAGATCTTTAAAATATAATAATAATAAGGAATAATGTCCCGATAAACACTACTAAAATATATTTTAAAAATTCAAGTGTAATGTTCATACAAATATATAATCCAATGAAGGTAATGGTAGTGAAACCAATAATGCTATTTTGTTTTCTTTTACAAATAAATGCCTAAAACATTATATTTAGTCAATTCATAGAGTGAATAGCAACAACTAACTCTCTCTCTCTCTCTCTCTCTCTCTCTCTCTCTCTCTCTCTCTCTCTCTCTCTCTCTCTCTCTCTCTCTCTCTCTCTCTCTCTCTCTCTCTCTCTCTCTCTCTCTGGTCACTTCGCAGAGTGAGTCGGTATAACTATCTCGGAACAGTAATACTATCTGATGCGAGGTGTGTCGAAGAGATTAGGAGTAGAATAGCTTTGGCAAAGTTAGTCGTTTGCAAAATGGGAAAATATTCCGACCAATAACAAATTGTGAATTACAAGAGAAAGAGAGTGTTGACGTGCTACATAGATCCTGTACTGTTATATGAATGTGAAAAGTGGGCATTAAGCAGAAAAGCTGACAAATATATGATAGCATTGGGGATGTGGTTTCTGAAGAAATTGAAAGAATACCATTATCAGACAGCAAAAACCAAAGAGAAAGTCCTACAAGAAGCAAATGAAAACTGTAAAATGTTTAGAGGATTTAGGCGAAGTCAATCAACATTTTTGAAACACGTCATGAGAAGAAATAAACAAGACAACTAAGTAACAACCTTCAAGATTATGGGGGAAAGAACATATGGAAGGCAGATAAATATCTGGATGGTTAGGCCACGCGAAATAATCCAGGCCAGAACACAAAGGAGATCCACGACTCTGGTGATGGTGTGAAATTGCGAAACAAGGCCGAACATTATAATCTACATGACGCATGATGATGATTTACACACCAATAGAAATGAAAAGTAGTAAGAGTTCTCTTAATAGAGTTCCCATTGATAATATGTTTGAAAAGTAAAAAAAGAAAACTATTGTGAGGATGCATTCAGGCAGCATGCAGTTTTATGTGCCTTAAAGAGAGAAGTTCGACTTCATTGGCACGAACTCCGTAGCTCCAGCGACAACCCTCTGGAGTCTCATAGAAAATTTTATTAGTTAACTGAAAGACGAAGTACGGTTTTGAACAAGATAAGCTTCGGGCGCGAGGCAAGCGGCGTAAACACCTCAATACGGAAACCCCCATGTCTTGACTGATCATGGCAATGTGCGGGTGCTGTTTTGTTTGCTTATCAAAGCAGTGGTCATGGATCAATCCTTATCACTCGGTGCATTCTCTTCTGTGTTGTGTTAGTACTGATCAGATGTGATAATAATGGAGGAAAAAACATACTCTGAAGCAATTGCGATTCGTATTGTCAAACATAGTAGCATAGAATTGGTGTGAATGTACGCTATTTATTATCGGTCGTTTTGCTGACACATGTATATTAGGATGTTTATGTATGTGTAGTTGTTGATATATAAGCTCATGTGCTTGTTGACTTCTGTAGATTTCCCTGTCTATTCCGCCATGTGTTGCGTATATATTTGTATACATTTTAGAACATGAATTATGCCAGCAAGCGATTAATTTACTCATCCTCCTGGGATAGGAGGCCAGCACTGGGGTTCGTCACCTGGATGGCCAACTGCTGGGCACACTCAACAATGTCTGACCTCTTCCTGCTGGAGACATTGTCTGCAATCTCAGCTGAGAATAGGCGGTTCTATCGGGGCAGAAGTGTTCCCACTTCTTCTAGGAACCGTAACCAAAGGTTAGCATCTAGTACTGACCCTAGGAGCCCCTTTTTACTCAGTTGTGAACACTTATTTTCCTCCAATAGAATGTACAATTTATTGCCTTTATTGCGTGTTTAACACACATAAAGAAAACAATAGTAATATTTGCTGAAGCAGATTATATTCGTATGCCCAAAACATTGGCATGTAAACAAAACAGACATTGATAATCATTTTAATTTTACCATGGTAGATAGTATACATGACTGTGGGAATATGTGTGTTGTAGATAGTATACATGACTGTGGGAATATGTGTGTAGTATATTTCAGCTTGAAAGATTCATTGTTTCGCTTTGTTTTTATGTTTAGTGGCGTCTACATCATGTGTCTGAAAAGATGCAGCAAATTTGGTCATGCAATAAATTGCGCAACACTTACATTTAATGCTTAAATATACTTATTGGCCGTGTTTAAAAAAAAAAAAACAGACAAAAAAGAACAAAATCTGATTATTGGTAACACTTTAATGTATTAGTTATTCCTTGAGTTCTTCAATGTTCTTCAACAGCTCTTCTCCTTTCAATGCTATGCGCTCCTCACATCTGCGATGAGAATCTTTAACCTTCTGTCTACGAGCCACATCCTGATCACTAAGAATTTTAGATCTGGACTTTTCAGCTTTACAAATAAAACTCAAGTGGGCAACCCTTTGAGGCCATCAAGACAATTAATTAATAAATTCACACGTAATGTTTTGGCGCTCGTTGAAGTAGGGATAATAATTAGATACTAGAGGACGCACTAGACAACATTAAAAAATTGAAAGCTATAGTTACCGACCGGGACGCAAACCGGTCACCTCCAAATGACGACAGCGCCCCGCTGCAGGAACACGTTTATTTCGACGTATGGTCAAATAGACCCCCCCCCCCCCACACACACACACACACACACCGAGAAAGGTGTCTTCATTAGCAAGGTCTATCTATTACATGAACCCGCAACTGTGGAATATGGACATAATTCTTCTCCAATCACTGACATAGCACCATAGGGCTCAGAAATGTATATTAAACTAGCATAGGTCAAACAACAAACACGCCAGACCGTAATGCTGTGTCCGGTCTAGTAACGAACATTTAAAGAAGAGAAATGATTAGTCGGTTCCAATGTTGTTCACGTATTACACATACATATTAATTGTGAGAAGTCGACTTCACTCCGTCTGGGTGCATGGACCTCATATTGTAACCCCGGACTGCCACATGGATCTGAAATCTCACCGGTGCACTTTAAAGTGTATACGAGCAAGATTGCAAACCTAGAAGCACCAGGGGTAGGAAGGATACTAACATTTGCAGATGATATTCTTGCTTATAGGCAGGGGAGATATAGGGTGCAAACAGCCCAGGAGTTACAGGCGACAGTAGATAAAGTGATTGACTGGTGCACAGAAATGAATGCTGTTGTCCACCCGGTAAAGGCGGCTGTTTTGTGGTGCTCTCTGGACAACAGGATTGTGAGAACTGATGTCCCAAGCCTCGCGATAGATGGTAGAAATGTCAGCAGAGAGATCAAACTGAAGTATATGGGGATCGCATTTGACAGGAGCCTATCCTTCAAGGACCATGTGGAGACGGTTGTGACAAGATCTTAAAATGGACTCAGTGCACTTAAAACTATGGCTGCAATGGACACAGAGCAGAGAATGCTTTTCACACTATACCAGCACTTGATCCTCTCAGTAATTGATTATGGATTAGGACTGCTCACAGCCTCAGAGAGTCAGCTGGTGAAGTTAGAGCGCATACAGAACGAAGATATGCGGGTCATTCTGGGATGCACCAGAGACACTCCAGTAGTGTGTATGCGTTACATCCTTGGTCTGCCAACTGTTGCTGGTAGGCTCAAGGTGATGCAGGCGAAGGCATACCTCAGAGTAGCTGCAGACACAGACCACCCACTGCATGAGGCGCTGGACGCAGTTAAGGGTCAACGACTGATAAGAGGGAAATCATGGATGGCTCAGGCGGAGGATACGATTAGACAGATGTGCATCTTGGAGAACATTAGGCGAGGAGAGGAGTGGGTCAGAGTGCCAGCGGAGCGCTAAGACTTGTGCAGAGTTATAATCACATTAAGCCGGGAGTGCAGGGAGTTTCCAGCAGGAGCCACGGAAGTGGAAATCCAGCAACTAATTCAGGATAATGCTCACTCGGGCGATGCGATTATCTACACAGATGGTTCGGTGTCAAGAGGTGAGAGAAGTGGCTGGGGGTTTATAGCCAAAGCTAATGGTCGACGTTTGGTGCAGGAGAGCGTGGCATATGATACCACAACATCCAGCTTAAGAATGGAGGTGGAGGCAGTCACTGCGACTCTCCGCTGGATGGAGAATACGACACACACACTCACACACATCGTGATTGCAACTGACTCAGAAAGCATGCTGACGAGGGTGAGGACGGGCAGGCTTCGTGCGGAGTGCCTTGCTTCGTTTGGGAGGTCACGGGTGACAAGCATCGTCTGGATCTTTTCTCCGGGGCATGCCGGTGTGCTGGGAATTGAATAGGTGGACAGATTGGCTGGCTCTGCAGACATAGGTGGAGTATTGATACATGACAAGGCAGACGTGGTTGCGGGCCTTGTGGGAGCACGTGTACACCTCGGAGGAGCAAATGGATTACCATGGTCTGGCCAGAATGAGGCAGCGAGGAGTGACGAGGGGATCTGGCAGACGCTCAACACTCAGAGGAAAGGCGAGACGGACATATAATAAGATTGCTACTGGTACTATTGGTGTTGGAACTCTTCGCTGGCTGCTGAGGATGGGGACGGAGCGCTAATGAGAATGCCCTGGATGCTGTGATGTCTATTTCTAAATCAATCAATCAATCAATTGAGAAACTCTGTGAGGCCATCAAGACAAATAATTAATAAATACAGACGTATTGTTTTGACGCTTATAGAAGTAGTGGTAAGAATTAGAGACTAGAAGAAGGGCTGTCGTCATTTGGAGGTAACAGGTTCGAATCCCGGCCGGTAACTACAGCATTCAATGTTTATGTTGTCTAGTGCGTCCTCTAGTCTCTGATTTTTACCCCTACTTCTATGAGGGCCAAAACATTACGATGGTGTCAGTTGTTTTGGTTATGCTTGCTTGCTGCTTGCATTCTTGCATTCGCTGGCTGTGAACTCCAGAGCGAAGTCCTGTATCTCGGATGAAGACATCCTGTTGTCCAACATCAGTGTGATGTCATACAGGACCTGAGGTTTGCGTGAGTATCCGTTGTCCCATGTCTGGCTTGTTGGTGTGCAGACTGGTGGTTCCTCACCATGCAGGCAGATACACTCCGACTTCGGAAGAATCAGCCATCCTACTACGTTAGCCAGGACCCCGAAGGATCTGTTGCCCAGGATGCACAACTAGGACGTGTTAGTAGGTCATGGCCAGTATAGAACCTGGCCCAGGTGCCTTGGAAACAACTCTGCATCCTAGTTTTGGTGATAATTGATATGATTATTTGACCTTGCCATTGTATATCATCCGTGGTCCACTAAGGCTAACCTGCCAGTGTTAGTGATTTGGTGATTCGGGTTTGAGTTTGGCTGGCCGTCTCTGCACCCTGGCTAAATCACGTACAGATAAATCCACACTTTGATCTTAGACAAATGGTCGGGAAGTGTCGTAGACTTAAAAAGGTGATTATTGGCCTTTCAATGGCCTGCCAAAAATAAAACTACTCTGATTCTTTGCGTAATACTAAAGAAGAATGCTTTAGTTTTATATATTATAGTATCAAGACAGGAAAGCAGATTATAAACATATAGTATGCGAAACAATAGCTAATTAATATTATATTTACTTGTTTTATAATGCTGACTTTTTTTCTGTTCAACATGTATGAAACTTAATGACTTAAGCAATGGCAGTAAAGTTTGACTTACAAAATGAAATTAACGATATATTAACACGTAATTACCAGAACAGTATGTCAAATATTTCTAGTTTGAATAATGTCCCTTTCCATGTTAAGTCGTTATGTCCCTTACCCTAATTTACTTTAGTGTGTTTCTTTTGTTTATGTGGTCTCTCCCGAAGTTGTTTGAACAGAATTGTAAATAAATCCGGTGCACACTCAATAATTACGCTATGTTGTTGTTATGACAATCTGGGCATGCTTTAAATTAAACAAAAATAACAAAATAAATAAGGGAATCTGCGTGTTACGATTTCTTATCAAGTGCATAATATGTTGATTTGATTATGATAACGAGAGTTAGTAGTAGCAGTAAGTTCTGTAGAAAATATAAAGAAAAAAGAATATTGTACCTAATAAACACTGCTAGAGACACCTGGCCTAGGTGTGTAACGTCTTTCTCCCTGACCCCGTGTTCTCTTGTGAGTGGCGTGACGTGCGGCGAGAATATGTAGGGGTTCTGGCCGCGGCAGTGACTTGCGGAGTACGTGAGCCGGTCGCTAAGAAAGCAATGGCAAACTACTGAGCATAATCTTGCCAAGAAATCAACAATAAGCTGAAGGATGCTGGTATTGACAGCGATGTCCTGTAAAGGATATGCGAAAAAAGAGACATATTAAAAAAACAAAACAAAAAAGATTCACGTTTAGCTTTTGCACAAGGATACAGTCACAAGACAGAAACTGCACGGAACATCATGTTTCATCAATTCATAGAGTGAATCGGTACAACTATCTCTCGTCAATTTATGAGTGCATCGGTACAACTATCTTTCGTCAATTCATGAGTGTATGGGTACAACTATCTTTCGCCAATTCATAGAGTGAATCTATACAAATATCTCTCGGCAATTCATGAATGTATCGGTACAACTATCTTTCGTCAATTCATAGAGTGAATCGATACACCTATCTCTCGGCAATTCATGAAGTGAATTGGTACAAATATCCCAGAACTGCCATAATATCTGATGGGAGGTGTATTAAAGACATTAGATGAAGCATCGCTATGACAGAAATGCCTGAATGAAAACATACTTACCAATAAAAAGATGTCAATTGCAACGAGAAAAAGAGTGTTGACATTTTACATAGATCGTGTATTATTGTATGAATGTGAATTGTGTACAGTAAGCAGAAAAGCTGGCAAACATCCGATAGCAGGGGAGACGTAGTTTCTAAGGAAGATGCAAAGAATATAATGGAAAGACAGAAAAACCAAATGAGCAAGTCCTACAAGGAACACATGACTACAGTAAACTGATTAAAGAAAATAATAGTCGGAGGTCAATCTTATTTGGGCACGTAATTAATGGAAATAAACTAACAAAATTAGTAAAGGTTGGAAAGATTGAGAGAAAGAAGCAAGGAAAAGGCAGAGAGATAAATATATCGATGGCCTGATCACATGGAATAATCGAAACAAGGACACATAGCTGATTCACGACTGGTAATAGTGTGAGGTGGCGAAACATGACCACCCATGCTTATCGGCATGGCACATGATGATGACTATTACGCAACCACATGTATACAAAATTCAAGAATGGTGAGTCAGCCATGTGCACGTATGGTATGGCGTCGCAGACAGCAGAGCACATACTCCAGGACTGCCCAAACTACAACATATTCAGGCAAACCTTCTGGCCTAGAGAGACAAACGTGGAAGATAAACTCTCTGGACCGCTGAGTGAACTAAAAAATTCATACAAGAGACAACACTGCAGTTATAACATTGCAGTTATAGACATATTTCAGGCGAACGAAAGAAGAAGAAGAAGACTAAGAGATCAACTAACATAGAAAGTGGTAAGGCTTAGCTTCATAACTTCGATACGGAGACTCCCATTTTTTTTTGCTTATCTTGGCGATGGTCTAATTGCTGTTTTCTTTGCTTATCATTGGCTGCATTCTTTGATTTTGTTTTAATACTGCTAAGATTTAATAATAAGTAAATATATATTGTCAACAACTCATGTTTCAGGCATCATCGGATTACTTCTCCCACACCATACAATAGACTTGCAAGTCGTGTGCGAGGAATGAAATGGTACATTTTATTGCCGTTGGCTCTTTACAATTGCAAAAACAGTCGCTATCTAATCACACATAAAGTCACAATATTCTCTATCAATAGTTTTCCTAACCCCTATAGCTATTCTCTATCTCCTAGGCTATATGAAAACACAGATCTATTCTACACGATGTGAACACTACAGAGTCAGTCCCCAGTCTGACTTGCTTCACTCGCGTCGCTACACGCCTCGCGGAACTACCTTCATACGCCCTTCGGCCCTTTGCGTGCTAGATCAGTTAGCACGCTTCTATTAGCTGGCTTTGGCTTGAGTGGCGCTCGTAGCGATCACGCAGGCGTGACTCTGTCGTGACCAGTAGTGCTAACTATCTGGTCAACGCCTTCGTGTGAGGACTAGTTAATAGTCCCCCTTTTTCTATCATCTATCCTGCCCTGATCCCGGGCACTATGTTCCCTCAACTCTAGCTGAGGTTGACCCCACGTCCTGGTGGTGTTCTATCATGAGGCAGTCTTTGACACACACCCACCCCTCTTGTGTTGCGTCATCAACTTTGACTCATTGGTTGTGACGCAAGAGGTTTTTTAAAAAATTAGTGTGTCTAATCTTTGTCAAAGACTGTAGATAACCTGGCTTTGGGTTATTTAATAGACCTACTGACTAATGTCACAATGTAGCATCACTTTACTTGGCTCATGGCAATCGCCACAAACTTGTCTGGTTGGCGTGAGCCCTATTCTCAATCGCAATATTATATTAATTAGAGGTATGTCTGAACCGGACCGTTGTCTTATAAGACCTGCCCTCAAATAGTAAATTAACTCACTACCCATACAAAGTTGACTTTCTGAAGGTCAACACATGAATTGCTTCATGTCCCCCATATAATATTAAACAACCATTACACAAGCTGTGAGCGACAGGCTTTACCTATCTCGCTTCCGCGTGTAAAGTCACATTTCACTGTTAAGTTAGTGTTTCGTTGTCTATTATGTCCCCTGACCCGGAGTTATCTCCCTTTGATCAAATAAAAGTGTATGCAATTTATATGTTTGTTTTTCTGGTTGTTTGTGTGTTTGGATGTAATTAAATGTATAATCTACCCTCTAACATGTGTATCTAACTATCATGTGTATGTAAGTTAGTTTTTCAAGTGCCATAATTCATTTAACTGTGGTCACAAACATGGGTATAATACAAATCTGTGACTACGTTTCTGTCTTATGAGACTCAAAATATTTTTACTACGATTCTAAACTAAAATACTCAAAATACATTCATTACAACACATTTTCAACCCTGAAACCAACATTTGACGGCAACAAAATTAAAAAGTCTTGTTGAGCGGCAGAACAAATCCGCTGACTGTTTTCACTCTCTCCTGTATATTTTATATTTGTTCTCACTTTCACACTTCTGTCACACATCTTTAACATTCGCTTATGTCACACTTCTTTTACACTCACTATTGGCACACATCTTTTACCCTCATTTCTGTCACACATCTTTCATCCTCATTTCTGTCATACTTCTTTCATCCTCATTTCTGTCACACATCTTTCATCCTCATTTTTGTCACACTTCTTTCATCCTCATTTCTGTCACACATCTTTCACCCTCACCTTTGTCACACATCTTTTACCTTCATTTCTGTCACATAACTTTCACTCTCATAGTTATTTAAAAACCTTGGAGTGAAACTGTACAAGCTTGGCTCAGTTTGACAGAGTTGAGCCTAATGACTGTGCATCAACCGTTGCACACGTCAAGTATTTACAACATATTTACATGTAAGAAAAGAAAAAAAAATTTTTTATGGTTTGTACTATGGTATTCTTAACCACTCTATTCTACTGAAATATTACTCTAAATACTGACATACTAATACTAGTTCTATAAATACACATTTAATCCTATTGCCTATTTTAATCTATCTGTCACATTAATCTTAAAATAAGCTTACATTACTCCTAATATTTATCTAATTTAAGAGATGTAATTTACCTATGTGAAATGAAATTTATGTGAGATGAGTTATGTCCCTTTGTGAAAAGGGTGATGTGAAATGTAATAAGTTACGTCCCTGTCTAAAATGGGTGATGTGAAATATAACATATTCTAACTAATGTTTTTAAATGAAACAAACTATATGATTGATATTCTTATTCTATATGGTGTAAATGATGTATCTTTAAGTGTATAATATTTCTATTCTATTATGGTGTAATCTAATCATGATAACATTTGTTAAATGGATTGGTTAAGATGGAATGAAATCAAATGAAATGAAACAAAGTGAAATATAATAAATTGAATGATACTATTCCTATCTAAACTTCTTATAATTAGTTGTCATGTTTAAATTACTATCCTAATCTACTTTTAAAGCTAAATAAATATGTAAATTACTAATCTATCTAAACTAAAATGAAAAAGTATTATATTATCTAAATCTAACTATATATTAAAATGACATAATCTATCTATATTTTATCACAATATTAAAACATTATGATACATATCACATTAAGTTTATATATACATGGCTTTTAAATACCTCAGGTTAGTTGTTGCCATTAATGTTCAGAAACATGCTTTCATTGGCATAATATCTCTACAATTGTTCTGGGTATTTGAAATCCATTACACAGTCATATTTATTCTATGGGTATTGCACCTGTAGAGTTCGTTTGTAGACCACTGTTCTCGTGTCTTTATGTATCTAATCATCTGACACTGTTTTTCTCTGTTTAACACAACTACTTCACTGGACCATATTTGGAGCTTAGCAAGTAATAAGCTGTCCTAGTTCACAAAGTGATATATTTGTTCCAAGAGTAAAGTTCTTACTTTTGATGTCTACAGACACATAGCAGGTCAATGTTTTTGGTGCTTAGTTCAGCACACAATATTCATGTATTTCTAACATATTTCACATAGAATATTTGACTGTACTAAAATAACATATATTACAATATATTCTTATGTGGAAATTTCTGGTATTGCTACATCAGATGGTCGACTAAGGGTATCAGCCAAGATGTTATCTTTCCCCTTAATATGTTCTATACTAAAGGTGTAATTTTGCAGTATTAGCGACCACCTGTATATTCGGTCATTCCGATGTACACCACTCTGCATGACCGTTATTGGGGAGTTGTCAGTCTGGACAATGAAGTGTACACCCGACAGAAATCGATGCAGCTTTCTCACCGCATAGATGACGCTTAGGGCTTCCAACTCGGATATGGAATATCTGGACTCGGTGGGTGTGATCTTACGGCTCACGTAGCAAATCGGATGGAAGATGCCCTCGTAAAATTGGCCTAGTACTGCAGCGATGGAGATCCTGCTGGCATCTGTCCTAAGATAATAAACGAGCCTCCGGTTAGGCAAGTGGAGGATTGGAACATTACTAAACAAAATTTTCAATTTTGACAATGCAGAAATTAATAATGCATCTTTAACATCCAATTTTACAGAAGCTTTTAGAACATTGGAAAATACACTTGTAATCTCCGCTAAATTTGGAATAAATTTACTATAGTAATTAACTAATCCCAAAAGGCTTCTGACCTGTTTCTTGGTGGTAGGCATGGTCAGATTCATAATTTTGGTAATAATTTTCTGGTCAGTCTTTAGTTGACCTTGAGAAATGACATGACCCAAGAATTCTATTTCTTTTAGGCCCAATTCGACTTTGCTCGGTTTGACAGTGAGCCCGAAGAGTCGCAACCTATTAAAGACATGTCTCAGTTTCAGTAGGTGTGTTGTCCAGTCATCAGTATGGACACATATATCATCTATATAGGTCACTGTATTCGTCACTCCATGAAGTAGATCTCTAGTTAAGCGTACGAAAGTGGCAGGAGCGTTTCGAAGTCCGAAAGGAAGAAAACGCCACTCGTATAGTCCTAAAGGAGTTGAAAAAGTAGTAAGATGGATTGATTGAGACTGCATAGGGACTTGCCAATATCCCTTAGTGAGATCTAATTTAGAAAAGATTTTGGAGGTGGACATGTCAAGAATAAGATCTTCACCGGAAGGAATTGGCTCTGCGTCGATCTTGGTGACGTTGTTGAGCTTTCGATAGTCCACGCACAGACGAATTGTAGAATCTTTCTTCTTAACTAGAACAATTGGAAAAGAGTACTCAGAGGTGGATTTCTGGATGATCCCACTAGCCTCTAAATTCAGAATTTCCTTATTTAGATTTTCCCTATAGCTTAGTGGGATTGAGTACGGCCTGCATTTAATAGGCTTAGAATCCGAAAGAAGAATGGAGTGTTCGATTCTGTCCGTCCTACCTGGAATGTCAGAGAATATGTCTTTGTATTCCGTCACTAATTATACTAATTGTCGTCGTTGACTGTCTGTTAGTTCCTGTTCTATATGTATGGTATCTAATGTAGCAGTCTTGTCTACAATAGGAACTGGTAGTTCCATTCCGTCGTCGTCTACCTGATTCAGTACGGTGGTGGTGCTAAGTGTGTATTCTGTATTCTCGCTAATTGTATGCTCGTCGGATATGCCAGTCTCGCTAACTAGTGTAGTTGCGTTGTGTATGTCTGTCGTCTGATCACTTGGTGTGGGTGCACTGTGTTCGTCTGTCTCTACTTCTGTCTGTTGTCGTGAATAGTAAGGTTTCAACATGTTGACATGGAATATCTTTAAGTTTCCGTTTATTGATATTTCATAGTCAACATCTGAAATTTTACGTACCACCTTGAATGGCCCTTGCCATGAAGTCAAAAAATTTCGTTTGTCAGGAAGCAAGAGAAGTATGTCTTGATCTGGTTCAAGTTCAATCGTTCTCGCCCCTTTGTTGGCCTTGTACATAGGTCGACCATCGTTGATATGAAGCGATTTCCTTTGCTGGACACCTGATTCAGGGGTCCAACAATATCTACCGCCAGACTCTCAAATGGCCTAGAAGCCAGTGTAGAAGGTTGTACTTCAGCTGTAACATGTTTACCCTTTCGTACTAACTGATGACAGACATTACACGAACGATAAAATAATTTAATATCATTGCAAAACCCTGGCCAATAAAAATGAGCCTGAATTCTGGCCCTGGTTTTGTCATATGCAAGATGGCCAGCAAACGGTGACTCATGTGCAATCTTTAGCACAGTTATGCGATGTTGTACAGGTAACACCGTTTGCTGAATGTTATGGTTACTAGTAGTATAATGTCTGGTAAGAATGCCATTATTTAATCTGAAGAACCCTGATGCGTTCTTTGTAACCTTAGCTCGTTCTTTCAATAATTTTAAATAAGGAGACAAACTAGGATCAGCTTTCTGCTGTTCTATGACTTTTTGTCAGTTGGTATCATCAGTGCTAGATGGAGAAAGCACCAGTAGTCTCTCATCTTGAAGCGTGTCTTGAAGTTTTATAGTGTCTGCTCTGGTTGTTGCACTAGCTGCATTCAGTTGGTTCCATGCAGCTATTTCATCGCTAGTACATTGTTTTAGTTGAGGTAAGCAACCCAGAATTAAATCAGTACAAGGGTTGTCAAGTATAGCACAAGTAAATGTACCCGAAAGGAAAGGAGTGTCAATACGGGCTTTGGCCAAAGGGTAAATTTCAATGTTACCCGAAAAGGTTCGGCATTTGACAGAGTCACCTGTATAATCCTCTTTACTCACCAGTTCTTTTCTGAGACCAATAAGGGTACTCCCGCTGTCCAGCAAACATTGGCATGGTCTATCATTGACCATTGCATTGTGGAACTCTAAATTGCCTCTGGAGGCTAAGGCTGCATTCACACTCTCAGATGAGCATGGAACTGTATGTCCACATTCTAATTTTCCGTCAGCATGAAAATGGTGACATCGCTCACAACTGTCAAAACTCAACACATCGTTTACACAACACACCTCTTCCGTTTGGTTAACAGGTAATTCATTTTCAACATCACACTCAGTCTCACTACCACTATCAGAAGATGTATCAAGTAAAATAGCATTGTTGGCTTTCATACGTTGGCGGCCAAGGCACTTATTTGAATAATGGCCGTAGCTGGAACAAAAAAAAACATTTAATGGCACGCCGGTATGCAGATCTTTTGTTCTGTTGCTTCTTAATAACATTTTCAAGATGTTCCGGATAACTCGGCGATTTGTCACACATTGAATCTGTGTCATGTAAAAGGTGACAGTGGATACATTTTGAAACTTTTCTATCTTTCTTTTCAAATTTATTAAATGGTTTTCTATTGCTCTGATAGTTTTTAGATTGATCTTTTGCAAAAGACTCTATTTCAGAGTCATTTGAAGTTTTAAAAATATTTCTGTTTGAAGAAAAATATGCTGACCCTTTCTTTTCAAACTGTTCTATGGTTTCAATGTCTGACTGCTGCGAAAATTTAGCAAAAGAGGATGGTATCGTGGATATTACCTTATCCATAGTTATTAAGTTTTTTTAATTTATCAAAGTCTTTTCCTATGTTAGCTGCTTTAAGCCACCTATTTAGTACACTTTGAACATTTGAGACGTAGTCAATGAAAGTCTCAGTAGGTTTAGGTTTTAAAGTTGAGAACTGAACCTGATACCCAGGGGCATCAAGTAAAAAGTGTTGCATAATCCTATCACGTATGTATTGGTAGTCAGATCTAAGATCGGTTGGTATAGATTCTATTACTTTAAGGGGCTCACCACTCAGGTTCTTCATATAAATCATAGCCCACATCTCTAAAGGAACTTGGTGATATTTAAACTGATACTCGACATTTTCTGTCCAGGCAGAAATTGAATCTTCTTTACAATATGCTTTGATAATATTTTTGTATTTGTTGAACTTATTTTCTTCTTGTTGACTTTTAAGTTTAGTGGCAGAGATCTCTGCGTGTGAGTCTACATCCATCTCTTTCATCTTTAATTGTGTCTCTGATTCTACTTGTATTAGTTTTTCCTTAACTCTTGCCATTTCATCTATCTCTTTTTGCTTTAGTTCTCTTTCTTGATCTAATGTCTTCTGTTTTAATTCTAGTTCTTTCTGTTTAATTTCCTTATCTTGTTGTAACTGTTGTTGCTTAATTTCCTTATCATGTTCTAACTGTTGTTGCTTAACAATTTTATCATGTTCTAATTGTTGTTGTTTAATTTCCTTATCATGTTCTAGTTGTTTTTGTTTTGTTATCTCAGCTAGTTGTGTTAAATCTTTTTGATGCTCTCTTTCTCGAGCGCGTTCATCTCTATCTGCATTTTCTTTTCGTTCCCGTTCAGTTCTCTCAGCCTCTTTTGCTTCTTTAAATTTTTGATCCGCATATTGTTCTAGTTCTTTACCTGTGTATTGCAATTCTTTACCTGCTTTAATGAAGTCAGCTAGAGTAGCCATGTTGCTGGGTACTTGGCTTGCGTTGACCTTAACTTAGTTATTTTTCTTTAATATGCTATGTTATTTAATATCTGAGCACTACAAATTGTACTCTTTGTTTACATTCTGGAAAATTGTATTCTCCAAAAAATTAGAGCACAAAGTCTGTTCATACAATACACGCTGAAAAAGAGATGCACTATTAATCACAATGCATGCCAAAAACGTAGGTTTTACTCAACTTAATGTTCCCCAGAACAAGGAACAACACGTCAGCAACACCGGTCCCGTTGTTTGGCACCCCGGAATACACACGAGTTTTCTACTCAGGTCACCCTGTTTGGCACATCGGCACACACTCACGTTCTTACTCAGCTGTTGTTCGCCCTGTTTTAC
Source organism: Cepaea hortensis (assembly GCA_963921405.1). NCBI lineage: Eukaryota > Metazoa > Mollusca > Gastropoda > Stylommatophora > Helicidae > Cepaea > Cepaea hortensis. Next base: position 172,167 of record CAWUFQ010000312.1, on the reverse strand, counting down.
AGAGCAGCACAAATTACCAACTCGTAAACGAAAAATAGATTGTTGACAAATTAGTACAATGACACAGACATGCCCACGAACAAACAGAACATCGATTAATTAATATTTAATGTCACTGTCCTGTCTTCGTTCTACCGTAATATGTCTTTCGTTACTAACCTAGTTTAATCTATGGAAGTAAGTATGGTGCAGGCCAAATCTAATTTGCATAGCCGAAAGTAGTGCCCTCCTGACGGTAAACAAATAGAAAAGTACGAAAAAAAATTCAATAACTGCTTTTAAATAAATATAAATATAATAATAATGTGTAAATAAATAAATATATTCATTCTCTAACTTAAATAAACAAATAATAGTTAATATATCGTAAAGATTCAGGCAGGCAGCAGCTTGCCAGTATGTAAACACTGAAATGATGATTGCAAATGGCGAGGCCCAACTGTTTGTCAATCGTGCCACGTCACAGGCGCAGCGCTATTTTTAGCTTGCAAAAATCAATACTGTCGCTGACCTTTGTATTGCTCCGCCATGAATCATGTTTGACAATTATTCAAAAACAAATAAATAATTACATAAATAAATGAAAGAAGAACATAATATGAATACTTACAACTTTGAAACACATATTATTTAAATATATAACATTCTAATAAGCACAAATAAACATTATTTCATCACGATAGGCACACTTCTGCCGGCAACTCGATCTAGTCTGCACACGTCATAGTCACTGACACAAATTAAACAATTTAATCTTTGTAATACCCTATCCGTAACCCTAGTCTAGAGCCGTGGGTAAGTGTATATAGCTTGAACTCAGGTTCAAGCGGCACTTCTGACACCACATTTAATCCTATTGCCTGTCAACAACTCATGTTTCAGGCATCATCGGATTACTTCTCCCACACCATACAATAGACTTGCAAGTCGTGTGCGAGGAATGAAATGGTACATTTTATTGCCGTTGGCTCTTTACAATTGCAAAAACAGTCGCTATCTAATCACACATAAAGTCACAATATTCTCTATCAATAGTTTTCCTAACCCCTATAGCTATTCTCTATCTCCTAGGCTATATGAAAACACAGATCTATTCTACACGATGTGAACACTACAGAGTCAGTCCCCAGTCTGACTTGCTTCACTCGTGTCGCTACACGCCTCGCGGAACTACCTTCATACGCCCTTCGGCCCTTTGCGTGCTAGATCAGTTAGCACGCTTCTATTAGCTGGCTTTGGCTTGAGTGGCGCTCGTAGCGATCACGCAGGCGTGACTCTGTCGTGACCAGTAGTGCTAACTATCTGGTCAACGCCTTCGTGTGAGGACTAGTTAATAGTCCCCCTTTTTCTATCATCTATCCTGCCCTGATCCCGGGCACTATGTTCCCTCAACTCTAGCTGAGGTTGACCCCACGTCCTGGTGGTGTTCTATCATGAGGCAGTCTTTGACATATATGCTAAAGCAGATGCGATTCGAATGCTCAAACTATTGTTGTGTAAACAAAATGTCTTGATATTAAGTTGAAAATTACCAATATGATTGACTTTCATCAAGCGACTGAGTACAAAAGAATATCAACATTGAAAATAGGAACTTGGAATGTAAGAACTATGAGTGGGGATGGAAAATTTGATAACATTAAGAATGAAATGAGAAGATTAAATATTAACCTGTTAGGTATTTGTGAGACCAGATGGACAGGAATGGGCATTATAACATCTGAGGAATATAGAATAATCTATTCTTGTGGAGAGAAACAACAGCGAGGAGTAGCAATTATAATGGATACACAGAGAGCAAAATGGATCAAAGGATATTGGACTGTATCAGACAGAGTGTTACTGGTGAAGTTTAGTGGAAGACCTTTTGATGCCAACGTCTTACAAGTTTATGCACCAACAGCAGACAGTAGTGATGACAGCATTGATGAATTTTATAGTGATTTAGAGAAAGCCTTCAAGAAATGCAAGTATTCTGAAGTAAATATCATAATGGGTGACTTGAATGCCAAAGTTGGAAATCAGCAGGACGGTTGCATAGTAGGCAAGTATGGACTAGGCCGACCAGGGGAACAGAATGAAAGAGGTTGCAGACTTGTACAGTGGGCAAAAGAGCATGATTTGATTATTGGAAACACCTGCTATCAACAGTACCCAAGGAGATTATGGACATGGAGGAGTTCTGATCTATTGTACATTCTCATCAATATAAGATTTTGAAATGCTTTAAAAGTCGCAAAAACTATACTAAGCGCAGACTGCTACAGCGACCATAGATTAATCTGAAGCAATATACATATAAAATTAAAGAAAGTCAAATTTTCACCAAGAAACACAAAATTTGATCTACATGCACAGAAGATTTGAGGAAATAAAGAATAAATTCAATGTAGAGGTAAAGAACAGATTCGATGCATTGTCCGATATGGAAATATTATTTCCTGACGTCAGTGACCAATGGGAAACATTAAAGAAATCAGTCAACAAAGCAGCAGAAACAACCATCCCTAAAATAAAGATAATAGGACGCAAGAAATGGATGACAGAAGACATCTTAAAACTCATGGAAGTAAGAAGAAATAACAAAAATAATAAGGAAAATTATGAAGAGATTCACGGGAAAATTAGGAAGCTATGCAAAGAGACAAAAGAAACATGGCTTGATGAAAATTGCAAGGAAATTGAAAACCAACACAACACACGGAATACCAAATTAATGCACACAAGAATTAATGACATCACTAACAAAAGAAAAAAAACACATCAACGGGTTGCCTAAAAACCAAAGCAAAGATGGCAAAATCATAATAGAAAAACATCAGATTGTATATGCGTTGTCAGATTACGTGAAAGACCTTTATGATGATACAAGAGAAGAACAATATCATCATCGGAATAATAATGAAGGACCATCAATTTTGAAGATGGAAGTTTAGAATGCCCTTAACCATATTAAAACTGGCAAGACTCCAGGTACAGATAACATCACAATAGAAATGATCAATGGCTTAGAAGAATATGGAATAAAGTAATTCACCAGACTGCTGAACGCAATATACGATACTTGAGATATACTTCCTGAATTATGTAATTTTATATTTATTGCAATCCCAAAGAAATCAGGAGCCTTAGAATGCGATACACATCGAACAATTAGTGTAATGAGCCACATCACGAAGATTCTGCTGAGAATTATCAAGCAAAGAGTTAGGAAGAAAATACAACCCGAAATAGGAGAAGAACAATATGGGTTTGTAGAAGGCAAGGGCACAGTAAATGATGTGTATATACTGAGAACAGTAATTGAACTTTCTATAGAAGTAAGCACAGATCTATATCTTTGCTTTATTGACTACACAATGGCTTTCGATAAAGTGAGACATGTCGTCATTATAAGAATGCTTGAAGATCTACAAATTGATGGAAAATACCTTAGACTTGTAGAAAACATCTATTGGAAACAACAAGCTGCCATCAGAATTGATGACGATGTAGGTCAAAAGCAGCCTATTAAAAGAAGTATGAGACAAGGATATGTCTCCAGATCTTTTTTCCCTGTACAGTGAAAATACTTTCAGAAATATTGAAGACATGGAAGGAATCAACATTGGGGGACGATACATCAATAACATTAGATATGCACATGATACAGCCTTGATTGCAGACAATGAACAGGGCCTGCAAAATTTAGTAGATGCGGTTGTTGCACACAGTGAACAACTAGGGTTAGAACTGAATATTAAGAATACACAGATTATGGTCGTCACTGGGAAGAAGGAAATACCACAATGTGATATACGAGTATTTGGGCATATTCTTAAGCAATTGAATAGATACAGTTATCTCGGCACAGTCATAACATCTGATGGGAGATACCTTGAAGAGATTAGAACAAGAATTGCCATTGCAAAGTTAGTCTTTTGCAAGATGAGAAACATACTGACCAATAAAAAGATATCAATTGAAACGAGAAAAAGAGTGTTGAAGTGCTACATAGAACCTGTGCTTTTGTTTGGATGTGAAGCATGAACAATAAGCAGTCAAGCTGAAAAACGGCTCATGGCTGTGGAAATGTGGTTTCTGAGAAAAATGCAAAGAATACCATGGACAGACAGAACAACCAATGAACAAGTCCTTCAAGAAACAAATGAAGATCGTAAACTGATTAGAGACATTAGACGTAGACAGTCACAATTTTTTGGGCATGTTATGAGAAGAAATGATTTGGAGAACTTGGTGACAACTGGTAAGATCGAAGGGAAGAGACCTAGGGGAAGAACGAGAAGTATATACCTGGATGGCTTGGCCCAGTGGCATGGTCGAGACAGGAACACGGAGCTGATCCATGAATCTGGTGATCGAGTGAGATGGCAGAACATGACCGCCCACACTTACCGGTATGGCACATGATGGATGAATGGAGACACTTTAAAATACTGTGGGAAAATGTGTATTGTATATTATTTAGGGATTCGTCGATTTGCTTGTTGTGTGACTTCCACGACTTGAACGGATGCAGCCAAATATGCCAGAAACTGTGCAATCTATTGTTTGTGTCTTCGATATTAAACAACAAAATGTGACGACTGTAAACTGTCTTCAATAGTAAACTGTCGACAATATTTTCGGATGAGAAGGGGGTGGGTGGACATGATGAAAGACGATGTTCATTAAAGGACCTTATACTTGATCATCATCACCTTCCACTTTTGCATCACGCGTCGTGGTGAGAAATAGTTGACGTTCGAGCGCCCAATGCGTTAGTTAGTTAGTTAGTTAGTTAGTCATAGTTCCAACCTCACAGCAACGGGTCGTCCCAATTATGCTCCGTTCCTGTGCCAGTGAATATCGCACAAAATGCTCCCCACTGCCCAATGTGAAAAATGCGTGTAACAGGATAGTGTAATTCATTGTGATTGTGCAATCTCTATGATGTTGTCAATCATTGTTGTTTCCTCACGTGTCATCTTGTTATAGTATCATATATTCTATGGTGTAGCGCCAGTGCTGTTAACTGGTGGTATTGTATTCTAACGAAATGGCCGATCCATTTGATCTTCTGCTTTTCAATATATGGGGCTCAAGGTGTTGATCTCACTGTCTGTCTGTCTGTCTGTCTGTCTGTCTGTCTGTCTGTCTGTCTGTCTGTCTGATAACACAATTTATTTCTCGGTATCGGAAAGTCGGCAGCTCTTCTCTAGCCCCTCCTCTCGTAGATATTGATTTTGTGTGTGATTTGGATGATGTCCAAGTTTGGCATTGGTAGCATATAGTTGGTGTGAATATACTATTCATCATCTGTCGTTTTGCGGTCATAAGTATATTTGAATGTTTCAGTATGGGTGATATGGATATATGAGCTGACTTGCTTTTTGACATCTGACTAAGATGGACCTTAGTAGAAGGATAGACGCTTCATAATGTCCATATATGTATGCAGAATGTGTATTGCACGCCATAATTACAAAGCTCTATGATGCCTGGTGGCTAAAGTATGCTCAGGAGAATTAATACAATTTCTCTCTGAAGTTATTACACTGGTACCTTTGCTACATTGGTGGGTTCATATGAACCAGATCCAAAAGGGACAATGTGTGTTCGAACCTGTCTTGGTTGGCTGACTATATTGTGTGGCTCATGCAAGTTACAGGGAAGGACATGTTTTTCCATATGTGCATGTTACATATGTGAACCATTGCTTATGCAATTTGGCTTATTACCTACTGTAATGGATATTGACATTAACCAGTGCGGAAAGCACATGATGATAGTGATGATATGATGTACTTGTGGGCCGAGTTTAGTCTGAAAGGGGTTAAATCTGGCATTGCTGTATGAGTATGGATGGGATGAGACCTTTATGTACCAAAATACCACCTACTGGGATTTATGTTTAGTCTGCTAATTAGTAATTCACCATTAGTTTAATGATACATGTCTTCCATCTTTCTCATATCTGTCTCATGATCCATGGTTCAGCATGTCTATCTATGGTGATGTTCCATGTTGCCTAATTCATGCTGCCTGCTCATGTTGCTTGCTTCACAATGCCTGGCTCATGTTGCTTGCTTCACAATGCCTGGCTCATGTTGCTTGCTTTACAATGTCTGTCTCGCATGGTGCCCAGGTCTACTGTGGTTTAAATATTATGAGAACATGGATTCATAAATTGCCTGCTAATTGTGTAGGGCTACGCCTGACTCAGCATATGGGCTTGCGACTATCACAAATAAAGGTACAAAAGGAAAATATATCACCCACAGTCTATCAGAGTAGAAACCACTCCTTCACCAATATTGGGGTTTTGGTGTCTGGTAACACCCTCTCCCCTACTTCCCATTTCCATCTGTATGTTGATATTTGATATAACAATGTATTTAAACAAATGTAAAGCGAATGTTGTACCCTTTTATATATCAACAAGAAACATGGATGGTGGAGAGGCTTCCTTTATGGGGACATACAACTGGGAGTCCCTGCTTCAGGATTACTATTCCTTTGGTAAAACAATGTCTTCAGGAAAATACCAGTATACTTCTAAATAATCATTTGTCAAAGCTGATGGCACTGAAAGGGTCTCAATATAAACCCAACCACAGGTTGGACTCCTCTAAGATGGACGAATCCAGAACACAATCCCAAGGATCAGTCTAGGAGTGTAGTAGGGAAATCGGCACTTTGTCAGAGTTTGGTTAGCTTCCCCGAATTTTTTTGTCATCAAGTCAAGATGTTACAGCATTTCATAGTGGACTACCAACCCACTGCTTCCAGCAAGTATCTACGTGCTAGTTGTCATTGGTCGTCCTAATCCATCAAGTCTTATAGACTGGTGAATATCTTCATATGGAGTAACCTCCTGGACACAGTTGTCTCAGATAGGCCTTGATCAAGATGACTGCTGTGAACCTGAGACTTATCATTATCTTCCCGGGGGCTGTAATAGCAGTACTATCCAGGAAATATTTATCCCAGCTCATCAGTAGCTGTGGTGTATCAAGAAGAAAGTGATTCAGAAATAACTGTTTATTCCACTGTGACTGGATTAAATCAATAACTGGTTATTCCATTGTAACTGGATTAAATTAATGACTGGTTATTCCATTGTAACTGGATTAAAGTAAAGTAAGAACTGAAAGGCATGAACCAGCATTCTGTATTTCATCCTCATTCGGAATAATCGCTGGGAGAGACGTGTGTTAAAGAATGCTGCTTAGTGTTGGAATTATCTTCCTACTAACTGGATGGCATGCAGTCTCTGGTATATTGTGTAACCCCAGTGGTCAGCTTCTCACCATTGAGAGTCATCACAATTGTCGCTTCATAGACTGTTCACAGGAGGGAATGGACTTACATGGGAAACCATCACGGGGAAGCTGCAACCTGGGACCTTCCCAACACCATTCACAGGTGATAACAGGATGTTTACGGACCAGAATGGCAGTGTGTACCAATGCCTGCCCGATACTAGAAAGTCTACAATTGTTTTAACCTCATTGACAGTCAAGGAGGTTCGAGTGAAACACCACGTCAAGCAACCTTGGATCACCCAGGAAATACTTGAAATTATGAGAGACAGAGATAAAGCACATAAAAAGCGGGATCTCAGTGCATACCGTACTCTTAGAAACAAATCAGTATACCATACGACGGGAAAAGAAAATTTACTTTAAGAACTTAGTAACGGATAAAACAAATAGTAAGGATATATGGAAGGCAATTAACACCTTGACAAACAAGTATAGCTTCTGAAATTCTTTACCATCAAATCATATTACATGCGACCAATTCAGTAATTTTTTTCAAACTGACATAGACCAGTTGAAGGCTTCAATACCTAATTCTCCTTGCAACTAATCTTTACTGTCATCATTTTGCGAGAATAGATGCTCCCGCGATATTCTTTCCGACATACCGCTAATGACAATCACTGAAGTATTCACTTACCTCATTAACCTAAAAAAAAAAAACCTAATCTGGTTTAGATGGAATCAGCAACCGGATTCTCCGTTATGCTGCGCCAGTGATCTGTATATCACTAACCTATGTATATAATCAGTGTCTCACCAAAGGCCACTTTCCATCAGCTCTCAAAATCGCTAAAGTGTACCCTCTGCTTAAATCTGGTTCATTTGACAATGGTCTCCCGAACAATTACAGACCCATTTCCTTACTATCATCACTATCTAAGCCACTAGAAAAACACATCCATAAAGTAACATTACAGTATTTAGTTCGCAACAAGCTTATTGTTGACAGCCATCAGGATTTCGACCAAAATATTCTTGCCATACGGCCCTAACAAACATGATAGAAAATTGGTACCAGAATATAAACAACAACAGTCTATGTGGAACTGTGTTTATTGATTTCAAGAAAGCATTTGATATGATAGACCAATTTATTTTAATTAAAAAACTTGAGACAATGAAAATTGGGCATAATGTAGTCACTATAATATCATCTTTTCAATCAAACAGAAAGCAAGTAGTATCACATAATAAATATATGTCTCAAACCACTACCTTCAATATTGGAGTACCGCAAGGCTCTATTCTTGGCCCTCTATTATTTGCCATATATATTAACGATCTACCTTTGTATCTTTCGTCGTCCTGCGATCTATTTGCAGACGACTGTACAGTGTACCATCCATCCATCATGTGCCATGCCGGTAAGCGTGGGCGGTCATGTTCTGCCATCTCACTCGATCAACAGAGTCGTGGATCAGTTCCGTGTTTCTGTCTCGACCATGCCACAAGGCCAAGCCATCCATATACTTGTTTCTAGGTCTTCCCCTTGGTCTGTTCCCCTCGATCTTACCAGTTGTCACCAAGTTCTCCAAATCATTTCTTCTCATAACATGCCCAAAAAATTGTGACTGTCTACGTCTAATGTCTCTGATCAGTTTACGATCTTCATTTGTTTCTTGAAGGACTTGTTCATTGGTCTTTCTGGCTGTCCATGGTATTCTTTGCATTTTCCTCAGAAACCACATTTCTACAGCCATCAGATGTTTTTCAGCCTGGCTGCTCATTGTCCAAGCCATATAAAAGTACAGGTTCTATGTAGCATCTCAACACTCTTTTTCTCGTTTCAATTGACATCTTTTTATTGGTCAGTATGTTTTTCATCTTGCTAAAGGCTACTTTTGCCATGGCGATCCTTGTTCTAATCTCTTCAAGGCATCTCCCATCAGATGTTATTACTGTTCCGAGATAATTGTACCTATTCACTTGTTGAAGAATATTCCCATTTACTTGTATATTACACTGTGGTATTTCGTTCTTCCTAGTGACGACCATAATCTGTGTCTTTTTACAATTTAATTCTAACCCTTGTTGTTCACTGTGTGTAACAACCGCATCTACTAAATTTTGCAGATCCTGTTCATTGTCTGCAATCAAGACTGTATCATCTGCATATCTAATGTTATTGATGCATAGTCCCCCAATGTTGATTCCTTCCATATTTTCAATATTTCTGAAAATATTTTCACTGTACAGGGAAAACAGATCTGGAGACATTACACATCCCTGTCTCACACCTCTCTTAATAGGCTGATATTGGCTTACTTCATTATCAACTCTTATGGCAGCTTGTTGTTTCCAATATATGTTTTTTACAAGTCTAAGGTCTTTCCCATCAATTTGTAGATCTTCAAGCATCCTTATCATGTTGACATGTCTCACTTTATCAAAAGCCTTTGTGTAGTCAATAAAGCAAAGGTGTAGATCTTTGTTTACTTCTATAGAACGTTCGATTACGGTTCTCAGTATATACACAGCATTTACTGTACCCTTGCCTACTACAAACCCACATTGTTCTTCTCCTATTTCAGGTTGTATTTTCCTCCTAACTCTTTGCATGATAATTCTTAGCAAAATCTTTGTGATGTGACTCATTATACTAATTGTTCGATGTTGATCACATTCCAAGGCTCCTGATTTCTTTGGGATTGCAATAAATACAGAATTACATAACTCATGAGGTATATTTCCAGTATCATGTATTGTATTAAGCAGACTGGTAACTTTATCTATTCCATATTCTTCTAAAGCATTAATCATTTCTGTTGTGACGCTGTCTGGACCGGGGGTCTTGCCAGATTTCATATGATTAAGAGCATTCTGAACCTCCGTCTTCAAAATTGCTGGCCCTTCATTGTTATTTTGAACAATATATTGTTCGTCTCTGTTATCGTCATAAAGGTTTTTCACGTAATCTGACCATACATGTAAAATCTGATCTTTTTCTATTACGACTCTTCCATCTTTTGTCTTTAGGCAGCCTGCTGATGTACGTGTTCTTTGATTAGTAATCTCCTGAATTCTTTTGTGCATTAGTTTCGCATTTTTACTGTTGTGTTGTTTTTCAATTTCTCTGCAATTTTTCTCAAGCCATGTTTCTTTAGCCTCCTTACATAAGGTTCTGACTTTTCTGTGAATTTCTTCATATTTGGCAGGATTATTTTTGTTCTGTCTTCTTGTTTCCATTAGTTGTAAAATTTCTTCAGTCATCCATGTCTTACGGCCCACTTTCTTTACTTTTGGAATAGTTTTTTCTGCTGCACAACTGATTGAATTCTTCAGCATTTCCCATTGATCATCTACATCTTGAAATAGGATCTCTAGATCAGACAATAAATCAAATTTGTTCTTTACTTCTATGTTAAAATTATCTTGTATTTCTTTGTCAGTTTTCAATTTGCACAAGTCATATTTAGGGTTTCCTGCTGTATACTTGACTTTCTTTAACTTTACCCTCAATGTGCCAATAATTAATCTGTGATCACTGTAACAGTCTGCATTTGGAACTGTTTTTACAACTGTTAATGCATTTCGAAACCTTTTGCTTATCAGGATGTAATCTATCTGGTTTTTAATCCTGCTGTCTGGACTCCTCCATGTCCATAATCTTCTAGGATGTTGTTTAAACCAGGTGTTTCCTACAACCATTTCTTGTTCTTTTGCCCATTCATTTCTCTCTCCCAAACCATGGTTGCCTACACTGCATCCATCGCTTTGCTTTCCTATTTTTGCGTTGAAATCACATATTATGATATTTATTTCTGATTTTTTACAGTTCTTCAAAGCAGACTCCATGTCATTATAAAATTTCTCTATACTCTCTTCACTGCTTTCACTTGTTGGGGCATATACTTGAATTACATTTATATTAAAAGGTCTTCCGTTTAATTTTACTAATAGAACTCTGTCTGACACAGCCCAATATCCTTTGACAGAATTTGATGTTTGCTTATCTAATATAATGGCTACACCTCTTTGCTGTTCTTCTCCCCCCGAGTAAATAATCTTACAATCCTCTCCTGTCCTTATCCCTGCTCCTCTCCATCTCGTTTCCGATATTCCTAATATGTTAATCTTCTCTCTCTCCATTTCTTTTTTGATGTCCTCCAACTTTCCATCTGCATTCATTGTTCTAACATTCCAAGTTCCTACATTCAATGATATTAATCTTTTGCACCTAGTAGCCTGTTGACGGTCTGGAGTCACCTGGTGCACATGACTATCCCTACCGGGCGAGGCTGCTCCTATGGAGCACCCATTTACGCCGTTTCTCTGATTATCGATAAGTGAACACAACATGATTTTCTTGGCATGTGTAAAGAAGGTAGTTTGCCATTGCTTTCCTTCCCAGCAGTGACCATACTGGTCAGTGACCGTAGCCATTGTCTCCTCAAAAAAAAGGAGATCCTCTGCCTACCGTCATGAAGGTGGAGACCATAACCTACAACTATCTGTCAGCTGCTCTCCATCTTCATCCACCACCTGCACCCATGGCTTCACGTAACCCTGATCGGGGGGCTAAACGGGTACTCCACCTTGCCCAAGGGTGTCCGGTAGGCTAGCGGAGGGAAGGAGGCGCCTTACTTCTCCTTTGATAGGAGATACCCCTACCCCGCTACCCAGTACAGTGTACACAAATGCTGAAAACTGTATTTTATTGGAGTCGTCTTTACAACAAGAATTAAATAATGTAGTTAGGTGGAGCTATTCAAACCGTATGCAAATTAACATCACTAAAACAAAATCAATGTTACTAACAACCAGACAAAGACTTCAAACTCTAAGCTCACACACATCACTTCAACTTCACATCGATAACGTGCCAGTAGAAAGTGTAATTGAGCACAAAACATTAGGCATAATCATTGATAGAAACCTAACCTTTAATTCCCACGTTCAAGGCTTATTAAACAAACCGCGAAAAAAGTCTACCAACTCGTCAAAATTAAAAACTTCCTTGATGAGGACGCAAGGAAACTATTCTATACTTCTCATATATAGACACACTTTGACTACTGCTCTACAATCTGGGACGGTTGTTCTAATTCAAACACCAAGCGACTTTACTCACTCCAGAAACGGGCAATGAGTCTAATTTATAGCAAACATTTATCTGACAATCCTAGCCTGTATAAACGCCTTCAGTTACTACCACTCCGCAAACGCCTGCTTTTCAATAAAGCTAAACTAATTCACAAAATCCTGCATCGGAATGCCCCAAATTACCTTTGGCCATTGTTTAAATATAATGCTAGACACAGTAAACATTTAAATATATTACACATTCCGAAGCCTAGGATTGACCTATACAAAACAAGCTTAACGTACTATGCAGCTCAGCTGTGGAACAATCTTCCACAAGACATCAAAGACATCACCAATCCCTATTCATATAATCGCAAATTACTCGAACACTATCTCAGTACGGATTATCTTCCCCCTTAATAATAGAGATAATAATAATAATAACAAAACCCTAGTATAACAGCCAGTCCCCTTTTGGTTGGCCAGTATATTCCACATGGATAATAACAAGTGTCAGACCATTATCTTATTTTACTGTGTCATTTAGTTTTGATGTTCGCATTTTGCCCATGCCTTTATAATGCATATCTTTTATATTGTTACTGTTCTCTGTTAGCCTTGAATGATGTGTGAATAAAATAATGTATGAAAGAGAGTGATAGAAGGGCAGAATGTTAGACGAGCCTGCGTGCCCAATTCTTAACCCGTTGAAAATAAAGTTTGTTCGTTCGTTCGTTCGTTCGTTCTAGGAGACAATATGTGACTCAATTGAGTTGTGTAGGAGGAGTTTAAATATTAGAGGTGTGATGGAGGAGAGTTGGAGAGTTGAGATTGAGTGTCTGTTGATGGGGTTTTTGAGTTGATGTACCTGGGGTTTTTCCATTTTGTGACAACCAGTACATATAACTTGGTTCGAAGTGTAGCTACTGTCGAGATGGAACATGGGTCTTCTCTCGACCCCTACAGTCAGCTCAATAAACGTTGATGTTATAAACAGTGTTAAGTACATGTCCATGTGATGTCTTGGTCAGCTGGTGTGAAGTACATTTTTCTGTGAATATCCTGTCCAGCTGTTGTCAAGTACAGTTCCTGGTGCATGTCTTGTTCAACTGTTGGTGTAAACATTTCCTTGTGAATGTATGTCCAACGTTTGTCAAGAACCTGTCATGTAGATGTCTTGTTCAACAGGTGTTAAGTACAGTTATGGTTGATGTTTATGTTCACTACTGCTGAGTCCAATATGTCTAATGGTGCAACTGACATATGTCACCTATGACACTAGTTAAAGGGGAGATCTAAATGTGGCGGACTGAAAGCACACTGACAACATTATGGTGAGGCAACATATTCCTCGGTTGTACAGGGGCGAATAGTCCAGATCTCTTTATGGCCTTTGAGGGGACCTTTTTCTTCTTTTATAAATATGTTGTGTTGGTACTTGGGTTTAGGTCTAAGTAACACAGTGGGGGTTCTGAGCCAGGAAAACTGGTTCCTCTAAATGGCTTAAGGGGGAATGATTTTCAATTTCATTTGAAATGCCTCTAGACACTTGCTAAATCATACCCTATAGCTTGTTTATCTGTTATACAAGATATATTTCAAGAGACCACTTCTAGTTGGGGCCTGTCTTCTTCTAACTTGCCACAGATACTAAATTTAAATATATATCATTCTAGTAAAGCCAGGAAAGAAGATTTAAAAAAAAATATTTTGTGCAAAAACATAACTAAATAATATAATTATTTGTGTTAATACGCAGTTTATGTTTCTTTAACATATATAACTCAAAGTATTAGAGAGTGACAGCAAAGGTTGATGTGCAAATGCAATTAACGATTAATGGATCACCATAGTCTGGCAAGAATGAGGCAGCGAGGTGTGACGAGGGGATCTGGCTGACGCTCGACGCTCAGGGTGAAGGCGAGACGGACATATAATCAGATTGCTACTGGAACTATTGGTGTTGGAACTCTTCGCTGGCTGCTGAGGATGAAGATTTAGCGCTTATGGGAATGCCCCGAATGCTGTGATGTCGGTTCCTAAATCAATCAATCAATGAACTAATCAATCAATCAATGTAATTAATGAAAAATGACAAAACTGTAAAGATTAGAAATATTATTAGATTGAATAACGTCCCTTAAGATTATAAAGTGGTATGTCATGTCTTAATTGATTTTGTGTTCCGTTTGTTCATGGGGTATCTCCAGGAGTTGTTTGAACAGAATTGTTTATAAATCCGGTCACCACTCAATAATTATGCTAGCCTAATGTTATGATAATATGGGCATGCTCTAAATGAAAACTAAGAAAATAAGCAAACAATAATTTCTTATTATGTGCATAATGTTTGGTTTTGATTATGATAATTAGAGTTAGTTGTAGTAGTTAGATCGGTAGAAAATATACAGAAACAGGAATAGTGTACCTAATAAACACTGCTAGAGACATATTGTTAAAAATCACGTTTAGCTTTTGTACAAGGGTATAATAAATAATTTTTTTGTCAATTCATAGAGTGAATCGGTACAACTATCTTTCGTCAATTCATAGAGTGAATCGGTACAACTATCTTTCGTCAATTCATAGAGTGAATCGGTACAACTATCTCTCGTCAATTAATAGCGTGAATCGGTACAACTATCTCTCGTCATTTTATACAGTGAATCGGTACAACTATCTCTCGTCAATTAATAGCGTGAATCGGTACAGCTATCTCTCGTCAATTAATAGCATGAATCGGTACAGCTATCTCTCGTCAATTAATAGCGTGAATCGGTACATCTATCTCTCATCAATTAATAGCGTGAATTGGTACACCTATCTCTCGTCAATTCATAGAGTGAATCGGTACAACTATCTCTCGTCAATTAATAGCGTGAATCGGTACAACTATCTCTCGTCAATTAATAGCGTGAATCGGTACATCTATCTCTCATCAATTAATAGCGTGAATTGGTACACCTATCTCTCGTCAATTCATAGAGTGAATCGGTACAACTATCTCTCGTCAATTAATAGCGTGAATTGGTACAACTATCTCTCGTCAATTAATAGCGTGAATCGGTACAACTATCTCTCATCATTTTATACAGTGAATCGGTACAACTATCTCTCGTCAATTAATAGCGTGAATCGGTACAGCTATCTCTCGTCAATTAATAGCGTGAATCGGTACAGCTATCTCTCGTCAATTAATAGCGTGAATCGGCACAGCTATCTCTCGTAATTTCATACAGTGGGTGGGTGATGGAGGATATGTGGGTGGGTGAGTGTTGGTAGGTTATGGAATGGGTGAAGGATGTCTGCGTGTTGTTGGGGAGATATGTGAAGGTGGGGGATGTGTGGGTGGGTATGGATGGGTAATTGCATGCATGTGTACCTGGGTTTGTGTAAGGGTGGGTGGGGGTCTGCGTGGGGGATTTGTGGTGGGTGGGAGATATGTGTGTGTGTGGGTGAGGAGATGATGTATGTGGGGGTGTGTGGGTTGGGGGATGGGTAGATGTATGGTGTCATGTATGTGCCTGTGGGTATGTGTGTGGTTGGGTGGTGGATGTGCGTGTGGGGGACACGCGGATGGATAGGGGATGGGTGGGTGGGTAGGAGATTTGTCTCATAACATGGTAACATGCATTATTTATGCTTACAACATTCATTTGACAATGTTTTTTTCCTATGTGAATGCACTATGCACTGATGAACGAAAGATGAGTGATTGGAAGGGCCGAATGTAAGACGGGCCTGTGTGCCAATTTGTTACACTTCAAAAATAAAGTTCGTTCGTTCGTTCGTTCTTTCGTTCGTTCGTCTGTTCGTTCGTTCGTTCGTTCATACAGTGAATCGGTAACCTATCTCTCGTCAATTCATAGAGTGAATTGGTACATCTATCTCTCGTCATTTCATAGAGTGAATCGGTACGACTAAGTTGGACCTGTCATACCATCTTACGGGAATTGCATTGAAGAGATTAGAACAAGAACCCCTACGGCAAAGGTAGCCATTTCGAAGCTGAGAAAAAAGCTGTCCAATATAGCAATATCAATTGCAACGAGTAAAAAGATTGTGGATCGGAGGCGAGCTCTTGGGGTTCGTCACCTTGTCGGCAACTGCTGGGCACGCTAAAGAAATTATGTCCTCTTTCTGCTGGAGACATTGAGTGCAATAACTAACAAGGATGTGCGGGTCTACATCAGTAGCACTTCCAGTTCATGGACATTGTGAACGAGGCATTTCTTGAAGCCATCGGGGCAGACGGGACAGTTCTTCCAGATACTATAATAAATGTTTGGCATCTTGTGTTGACCATTGAATCTCCTTTTCATTCTGCTGTAAACACTTATGAAACCCCAACAGAATGCATAATTTATTTCCCGTTTAGCACACATAAAGAACGAATAGTAAGATTTGCTGTAGCAGATGCTATTCTGATGGTAGAACTAGATGGTAAAGCTGACGACGCATGCTACCGTCTTCCACCGTGCAAGGGACTGGCAACTGACCGTAGACCTAAATACACATACACATTACATTGGCACCTTGCCGTCTTGACAGACGATAGTTTGTGCTTTAAAAATGCATAATAACTTTTACTTATGGCGGTAACGCATGTGACTGATAAGGCCAATTTGCGCTGTAGGTCAGGTCTTAGTCAGATATGACTCATTTACCGTATAACAGTAGACGGTACTACCAGCTTTCTGTTAGCGCCGAACGTTGGGCGGCGCTTACCAAACCCGACACCCCACATTGTGCCAATGGCTTCGGGCGGAAGAGCGCAATTGGGAGGGTACAAGCCCAACCCTGGTGCGAGGAAATGCAAGCTAAAGACAAAATGTCATGGCAGGGCAGACCAGGCCCTAAGCCTTGGTTGGCAACTGGTCTAGGATCGAAGCTCCGACAGGCGGACAGTTAGAGCATTGCTTTGCTGATCCGGACGCTTCTGCAGCTTGTCTTGTTCCAGATGTAGGGGTGTTACCTTTCCTCTGGAGTGAACTAGGCAGGCCGAGAGAGGGATCATGCTGCATGGGCAACACATGATCTCTATATTTTAGCCCAGGCTTTGTGCTATGGAGACCTAAAGGACCGTGGCAAATACCCTGAGGTGATCCAAAGGTTTGGCTTTCGGCCTGACATTGTGTTTAGCTCCTCGTCAGCCAAGCAGCTAACGCTGATTGACCTGACCGTCCCCTACGAATCGAATGTTGAGGAGCAACACCTGTACAAGACAGAGAAGTACAATGACATGGTCGCGAGTCTTAGGCGGGAGGGTTACACTGTCAGGCTGTTCGCCGTCGAGGTAGGCGGACGAGGTCTTGTCTCCTACTCCGTGTTTGATGTGCTGAAGCGAATGGGCATTAAAGGACGTACAAGGGCCCGTGCCCATAAACAAATGGCTGAGGCAGCCGAAAAGGCATCGTGCTGGATGTGAAACTGCCGCAACCTAGATTGGAATAAGTCTAGAAACTAGTATGGTCAGAAGTGGTAACTGCAATACCAACAATTTCTCAACTAAGACCTCGAACTTTACATCGTCTAGTGTCAGATCTTTAGCCCTTCCACCGAGCGTGAGTGAGCCTGAATGTAGTCAATCACACAAGTGTCAGCCGAAGTCTAACCTCCATAATGATGCAGCGATAATCGACCGTGGGTCGCACCCAGTCCGAGCGTATGTAACAAAGTCTGCCAGTATAACCCACACCTCACATTTTCACAAGATACGCATACTACGTGGTCTAGTCAGTTGCAGACAGACCAAGAGGCGGGTCCAAGAAGAAAGGAAGGATCCGGCTTCCTAACAGAGTGCGGCGCCGTGAACAAGGCACGAGGAAGGCACACGGCAACGGAGGTAAGTTGAGGCGACAGAGGCCGTGGCGGGCGATTGAGCTAGCATCCCACGACCACACGTGTCAAGGGGCAGACACAGACTGCACGGGCTCTCCCCACCGATGGAGGGAGGTCTTGAGAGTGGACAAGGTAACAGCGAAGGGACAAGCTTAACATCAGGGATAACGAATATGACTGAACTAACGTCTCCACGGCAGGGGACAGACGCCCGGAGTCATGACACGGACGGGACCGCCCCCAGAAAGTATTAAAAAATTAAATTGACCAAAATGCTTGGGGAAGGGGATACTTCTGATGACCGGAAGCCCCCTGCCGTGGTTGTTCCGCGTCGAAGTTCCTACGAATATCCGTATACCCAAACCATTGGTGTGTAAACAAAAAGAGGTGATAGTCATTTAAATTTTACTTGGTAGACAGTATGTATGACTGTGAAAATATGTATCAGCTTGAAAGATTCATTGTTTCACTTTGTTTTTTCATGAGCGTCTTATACAGCTGATGCCGGTAATATGCAGCAAAATAGAGCAGGTAATACAATGTGCATATGTTCATTTGTTTCTTAATATACTTATTAACACCCCCCCCCCCCCCCCCAAATCACCTCCTATAAAGAATAAACTGAAATAACACTTTAACGTGTTGTTTATTGCTTGGGTTCTACAATGTTCTACAACAGCTAGATCTTATCAATGCAGTGCGCTCCTCACGTCAGAGATGAGCTTCTTTAATCTTTTGTCTACCAGCCTCAGCCTGATCAATAAGAATGTTAAATCTGGACTTATCAGCCTTTCTCTTGTGTCCTCTTGCTCTCGTATCAGATCATTTTTGGTGTGTCGCCAGTGCTGATAACTGATGGTATTGCATTCTATCGAGATGGCTGATCCAATCCACCTTCTGCTTGTTCGGTATATGTGGCTCAACTTGTTGATCCCACCGTCTGTCTGATAACACAGTTTATGTCTCGATATCGGAAAGTTAAGTTGGCAGCTCTTCTCAATCTCCCTCATCTCGTAGATACATATTTTGTTTCTGTGTGATTTGGATGGTGTCCAAGTTTGACATGGGCAGCATAGGGTTGGTATGAATTGGAAGGTGTAGGGTTAAGGGAGGGTCAATCACAAAATCCCACAGATAACATTAGCAAAATAACAGTAGGGGAAGGGGATTGCTTCCAGGTGAGCAACAATGATACCTGTAAATTAAATGGGCAACAATTGAGGGAGTTTGCATTCTGAGACCTTTGAATCGTTTACCTCACTTCTTTTTATAATCCATGCCGTGTGGCGAAGGTTATCTTGTCTGTATGGAGACTTCTCGTGTGCTGCATCTCTTTTCTGATGTTGATGTTTCTCGGTGTGATAATGTCAAACTGTACGGTATCTTCTCTCTTGGTCTCCCCCTGCCTCTCCTTAGCTCTGACTTTCCCGTTGTGACGACATACTGCAGCGTTCCCTGTCTCATGGCACGCCCACAAACTTAGTGTGGGATGACAGCCACCAGCGATTAAAGCTGGAAATCGGGATGTAAGCGCAAGGCAGGAGATCAACCAAGGCAGGAGAAGGACACCCGGGAAGTCCCTCCCTATGGAAGTGTGAGGAACGTAATGGACGTCAATTAATCGTTGTGAGGACAGTATGGCAGCTTCTGACGACTGCATACCTGATGTGAGCTCGCCCAGCGGTGGATTTTCTAGACGTGGACATGGATTACTATGTCCGTGTATCAAAACAAGGCACGTGGTTCCACAGGGCGCAGAGCCGTCCCAAGAGGTTTCACGTCCCTGCGTGTCATTCAGATGACCACTTCTGCTGATAGCTTTCGCCAGATCAAGTCCAGATAAACTCACACTTTTATCTTAGCCAAATGGCCGATAATCTGAAGTTGATTTTCTTATTGGGATATTTTTTTTTTTTTAAACGTTTTTATATTTTTTTAACAGAACAGCAGTTTAACAGTCAATTCAAAATATAAAACATTTGGTCTTACTGTCACTGTAAATGCCAGTAACAAACAATGTGGAAAATAAAATGATTCATTCTTATTTACCGTGGCAGGTAATACATTCTCATTTTCAAAATAAAACTCGACCTTTCCTTGAGAATGGATGCAGATGCCAGCAGTCATGGCTTCAGAAGCACCAAAAGGTCAAGCAGGAGTCACTCTCCTTGACCATGGACCTCCTTCAGTGTTGGGCAGTTTGGGTGTTGTTCAGAATTCTTTTCACATGCAGGTGGTCTTCTGGGTCACAAATCACAGAATTCTCGCTACAATCATGCTCCTCAATGAGGAAAGCACCAACGATTCGTTCTTTCATAGCTTTTTGGCATAGAGATTCTCTATAGGCACGAGTAACTGTCCTCTTGCGCTTGCTCAAGGCACTGAGCTTGTAGGGACGCACAGATCTGAGCATGGTATTGTAGTCACAACATTTTGGTGTCTCTGCAAGCTTTTTCTGGTACAAATATACCAACTGTTCACCGGGTGTCTTGGAGACTTTTATGGTACAAATTTACCAACTGTCCACCGGGTGTCTTGGAGACGTTTCTGGTACAAATATACCAACTGTTCACAGGGTGTCTTGGAGACTTTTCAGCGGTTAGAATGTGTGTTGTAAGAGAGACGACGTCTGTGGCTGAACCAGCTTGCTTACGTTTTTTACTAGTCAAATGTGACTAATTATTTAACAAATAATAGATGTTTCCGGATTATTTCTTGCAGGTTTTCGGCCTTTCAACGGCCTGCCAAAAATATAATTCCAAAGGTGATACCAATTGTATCAAGGTGGGATACTAAAGTTGCTTATATATTATTATAATCAAGCAAAGAAAGCAGTTTATAAACGTTTATTGTGCAAAAATATAACTAAATAATAAATTACTCTGGCTAATACGATGTTGACTTTTCTTTTACCATATATAAATTGAAGTATTGGAAAATGGCAGCAGAGGTTGATTTTCAAATTAAATTAACGAAAAGTAAAGAAAGTAATTGCCAAATCTGTAAGTATTAGGAATAGTTTGATTGAGTAATGTCCCTTAAATGTTAAATCGTTATGTTCCTTGTCGTAATGTAATTGTGTGTGTTCCCTTTGTTTATGTGGTCTCTCAGAAGGTTATTTGACCAGAATTGTTTATAAATTCGGGGACCACTCTACAATTATGTTGGCCTGTTGTTACAATAATCTGGGCACGCTCTAAAAACAAACAAACAAAAATAAACAAGTGAAGTACCATTTCATGATTTCTTATAATGTGCATAATAATTTCTTTTTATTATGATAATTAGAGTTGGTAGTAGCGGTCAGATCGGTAGAAAATATAAAGACAAGTGAATATTGTATTTAACAAACACTTCTAGACATATTTTAAAAATCACGGTTAAGCTTTTGTACTTTCCTATGAAAGAAACTGCCGTAAAATCTATAATGCTAAATGTCTAACAAAACATTCCTAGCTAATCATGTTTCGTCAATTAATAGAGCGAATCCATACACCTGTCTCTCGTCAATTCATAGAGTGATTCCATACACCTGTCTCTCGTCAATTCATAGAGTGAATCCATACGCCTGTCTCTCGTCAATTCATAGAGTGAATCCATACACCTGTCTCTCGTTAATTCATAGAGTGAATCCATACACCTGTCTCTCGTCAATTCATAGAGTGAATCCATACACCTGTCTCTCGTCAATTCATAGAGTGAATCCATACACCTGTCTCTCGTCAATTCATAGAGTGAATCCATACGCCTGTCTCTCGTCAATTCATAGAGTGAATCCATACACCTGTCTCTCGTCAATTCATAGAGTGAATCCATACACCTGTCTCTCGTCAATTCATAGAATGACTCGGTGCAACTATTTCGGAACTGCCATAACATATGAGATCAAGCATCGCTATGGCAAAGATGCCTTTTGCTTGATGGAAAACATACTGACCTATAAAATGATGATACTGGCAAAGTGAATAAAAGTGGTGAAGTGCTACATATATCGTTTAGAATTGTATGGATATAAATCGTGTACAGTAAGCAGAAAATGAGTTAAACATCTGATGGCAGTGGAGATGTAGTTTCTGAGGAATATGCACAGAATATAATGGACATACAAATATAACCAATGAGAAAGTCCTACAAGAAGCAAATAAAACTGTAAACTGATTACATAAATTAAAATAGTCAGTCAAGAGTATATGGACACGTGATTAACGGAAATGAACTGGTAAACCGAAAGACGTAGTCCGGAATCGAACCCACAACCTTCGGAGAGCGAGGCAGACGGCTTGACCACTTCTAATTAATGAAAATAAACTAAACAAAAGTTAAGTAACCGTTGGAACGATTGAGGGGAGGGAACAAAGGGTAGGCAGAGAGATACATATATCTATGGCTTGACCACATGACATAATGGAAACAAGAATACAAAGCTGATCCACGACTGATGATAGTGTGTGGGAGAGAAACGTGACCGCTCATGCTTAACGGTATAGTACATGGTGATGACTAAGAAATCAACAAATATGGAAAGTGGTAAGACTTGGCGTCATAGCTTCGATACGGAGACTTCCATTTCTTTGCTTATCTGGGCAATGGTAATACCATTGGTATGGGTGCTGTTTTCTTTGCTTACCAAAGTAAAGGTCAGGGATCTGTCCTATAAAATTTGGTAATAATGAAAAACATGCTGAATCAGATGCGATTCGTATGCTCAAAACATTGTTGTGTAAACAAAATGTCTTGATATTTCGTTGGTAATTACCAAATGGTAGACTCTTTAAAACACTGTGGGAACATGTGTTTTGAATATTTCAGCTTGAAAGATTCGTCGATTTGCTTGTTGTGTGACTTCTGACCCTAAAATAGATGCAGCGAAATATGCCAGACACCAAACTGTACAATCTACTGTTTGTGTATTCAGTATTTAAAAACATATACTAGCAAAATACGTGACGCGGGTAAACTGGCGTAAGATCGACAATCTTTTCGTAATGGAAAGGAAAAGGGAAGGGGGATATGATGATAAGACGATGTTTAATAAAGGATTTGATCACCACCACCTACCACGTTTGTCGTCAAGAGTCGTGGAGAGAAATAGTTGACATTCCAGCGTCCGATGTGTGGCGCTGGATAGTGTTATTCAGTGTAATTGTAGGGTCTTTTTGATTTCGTCATGCCATATTTTTCCTCTGGCGCCCACTTGCTCTCGTATCAGATCTTCTGTGGTGCATCGCAAGTGCTGGTATCTGGCGTATTGTATTCTAACGAGATGTCCGATCCATTTAACTGATTAATTGTCATGAGTTAATTAATCATCGTAAGTGAGTTTCCATGTCTTTCATAGACTTATTTATCACCGAAATGTTGTCATTGCGTTATAATACAACATGCCTGCAACCATATTAACAACTTGTAAGCCCCAACTGTAACACTCACCTGCTACCATATTAACAACTTGTAAGCCCTAACTGTAACACTCACCTGATACCATATTAACAACTTGTAAGCCCTAACTGTAACACTCACCTGCTACCATATAACAACTTGTAAGCCCTAATTGTAACACTCACCTGCTACCATATTAACAACTTGTAAGCCCTAATTGTAACACTCACCTGCTACCATATTAACAACTTGTAAGCCCTAACTGTAACACTCACCTGCTACCATATTAACAACTTGTAAGCCCTAACTGTAACACTCACCTGCTACCATATTAACAACTTGTAAGCCCTAACTGTAACACTCACCTGCTACCATATTAACAACTTGTAAGCCCCAACTGTAAAACTCACCTGCTACCATATTAACAACTTGTAAGCCCTAACTGTAACACTCAACTGCTACCATATTAACAACTTGTAAGCGCTAACTGTAACACTCACTTGCTACCATATTAACAACTTGTAAGCCCTAACTGTAACACTCACCTGTTACCATATTAACAACTTGTAAGCCCTAACTGTAACACTCACCTGCTACCATATTATCAACTTGTAAGCCCTAACTGTAACACTCACCTGCTACCATATTATCAGCTTGTAAGCCCTAAGGTAACGCTAACCTGCTACCATATTAACAACTTGTAAGCCCTAAGTGTAACACTCACCTGCTACCATATTAACAACTTGTAAGCCCCAAATGTAACACTCACCCGCTACCATATTAACAACTTGTAAGCCCCAACTGTAACACTTACCTGCTACCATATTAACACCTTGTAAGCCCTAACTGTAACACTCACCGGCTACCATATTAACAACTTGTAAGTCCTAACTGTAACACTCACCTACTACCATATTAACAACTTGTAAGCCCCAACTGTAACATTCACCTGCTACCATATTAACAACTTGTAAGCCCCAACTGTAACATTCACCTGCTACCATATTAACAACTTGTAAGCAGTAACTGTAACACTCACCTGCTACCATATTAACAACTTGTAAGCAGTAACTGTAACACTCACCTGCTACCATATTAACAACTTGTAAGCCCCAACTGTAACACTCACCTGCTACCATATTAACAACTTGTAAGTCCTAACTGTAACATTCACCGGCAACCATATTAACAACTTGTAAGTCCTAACTGTAACACTCACATGCTACCATATTAACAACTTGTAAGCCCTAACTGTAACAATCACCTGCTAACATATTAACAACTTGTAAGCAGTAACTGTAACACTCACCTGCTACCATATTAACAACTTGTAAGCCCTAACTGTAACACTCACCTGCTACCATATTAACAACTTGTAAGCCCTAACTGTAACACTCACCTGCTACCATATTAACAACTTGTAAGCCCTAACTGTAACACTCATCTGCTACCATATTAACAACTTGTAAGCCCTAACTGTAACACTCACCTGCTACCATATTAACAACTTGTAAGCCCTAACTGTAACACTCACTTGCTACCATATTAACAACTTGTAAGCCCTAACTGTAACACTCACCTGCTACCATATTAACAACCTGTAAGCCCTAACTGTAACACTCACCTGCTACCATATTATCAACTTGTAAGCCCTAACTGTAACACTCACCTGCTACCATATTATCAACTTGTAAGCCCTAAGGTAACGCTCACCTGCTACCATATTAACAACTTGTAAGCCCTAAGTGTAACACTCACCTGCTACCATATTAACAACTTGTAAGCCCTAAATGAAACACTCACCCGCTACCATATTAACAACTTGTAAGCCCTAACTGTAACACTCACCTGCTACCATATTAACAACTTGTAAGCCCTAACTGTAACACTCACCTGCTACCATATTAACAACTTGTAAGCCCTAACTGTAACACTCATCTGCTACCATATTAAAAACTTGTAAGCCCTAACTGTAACACTCACCTGCTACCATATTAACAACTTGTAAGCCCTAACTGTAACACTCACTTGCTACCATATTAACAACTTGTAAGCCCTAACTGTAACACTCACCTGCTACCATATTAACAACCTGTAAGCCCTAACTGTAACACTCACCTGCTACCATATTATCAACTTGTAAGCCCTAACTGTAACACTCACCTGCTACCATATTATCAACTTGTAAGCCCTAAGGTAACGCTCACCTGCTACCATATTAACAACTTGTAAGCCCTAAGTGTAACACTCACCTGCTACCATATTAACAACTTGTAAGCCCTAAATGAAACACTCACCCGCTACCATATTAACAACTTGTAAGCCCTAACTGTAACAATCACCTGCTACCATAGTAACAACTTGTAAGCCCCAACTGTAACATTCACCTGCTACCATATTAACAACTTGTAAGCAGTAACTGTAACACTCACCTGCTACCATATTAACAACTTGTAAGCAGTAACTGTAACACTCACCTGGTACCATATTAACAACTTGTAAGCCCCAACTGTAACATTCACCTGCTACCATATTAACAACTTGTAAGCCCTAACTGTAACACTCACCTGCTACCATATTAACAACTTGTAAGCCCTAACTGTAACAATCACCTGCTACCATATTAACAACATGTAAGCCCTAACTGCAACACTCACCTGCTACCATATTAACAACTTGTAAGCCCCAACTGTAACACTCACCTGCTACCATATTAACAACTTGTAAGCCCCAACAACTGTAACACTCACCTGCTACCATATTAACAACTTGTAAGCCCTAACTGTAACACTCACCTGCTACCATATTAACAACTTGTAAGCCCTAACTGTAACACTCACCTGCTACCATATTAACAACTTGTAAGCCCTAACTGTAACACTCACCTGCTACCATATTAACAACTTGTAAGCCCCAACTGTAACACTCACCTGCTACCATATTAACAACTTATAAGCCCTAACTGTAACATTCACCTGCTTACAATTTTCCAGCATCCATTGTTGTTTGACATTGAATCTGTTCATGTTCTGCTGACCAGTATTTGTGGCTCGAGGTGTTGATCCCACTGTCTGTCTGATAACATAATATTTGTGGCTGGAGGTGTTGATCCCACTGTCTCTCTGATAACATAATATATGTAGCTCGAGGTGTTGATCCCACTGTCTGTCTGATAACATAATATATGTAGCTCGAGGTGTTGATCCCACTGTCTGTCTGATAACATAATAAATGTGGCTCGAGGTGTTGATCCCACTGTCTGTCTGATAACATAATATATGTAGCTCGAGGTGTTGATCCCACTGTCTGTCTGATAACATAATATATGTGGCTCGAGGTGTTGATCCCACTGTCTGTCTGATAACATAATATATGTGGCTCGAGGTGTTGATCCCACTGTCTGTCTGATAACATAATATATGTGGCTCGAGGTGTTGATCCCCCTGTCTGTCTGATAACATAATATATGTGGCTCGAGGTGTTGATCCCACTGTCTGTCTGATAAAAGACATATGTGGCTCGAGGAGTTGATCCCACTGTCTGTCTCATAAAATAATATATGTGGCTCGAGGTGTTGATTCCACTGTCTGTCTGATAACATAATATATGTGGCTCGATGTGTTGATCCCACTGTCTGTCTGATAACATAATATTTGTGGCTCAAGGTGTTGATCCCACTGTCTGTCTGATAACATAATATATGTGGCTCGAGGTGTTGATCCCACTGTCTGTCTGATAACATAATATATGTGGCTCGAGGTGTTGATCCCACTGTCTGTCTGATAACATAATATATGTGGCTCGAGGTGTTGATCCCATGTCTGTCTGATAACATAATATATGTGGCTCGAGGTGTTGATCCCACTGTCTGTCTGATAACATAATATTTGTGGCTCGAGGTGTTGATCCCACTGTCTGTCTGATAACATACTATATGTGGCTCCAGGTGTTGATCCCACTGTCTGTCTGATAACATAATATTTGTGGCTCAAGGTGTTGATCCCACTGTCTGTCTGATAACATAATATATGTGGCTCGAGGTGTTGATCCCACTGTCTGTCTGATAACATAATATATGTGGCTCGAGGTGTTGATCCCACTGTCTGTCTGATAACATAATATATGTGGCTCGAGGTGTTGATCCCACTGTCTGTCTGATAACATAATATATGTGGCTCGAGGTGTTGATCCCACTGTCTGTCTGATAACATAATATATGTGGCTCGAGGTGTTGATCCCACTGTCTGTCTGATAACATAATATATGTGGCTCGAGGTGTTGATCCCACTGTCTGTCTGATAACATAATATATGTGGCTCGAGGTGTTGATCCCACTGTCTGTCTGATAACATAATATATGTGGCTCGAGGTGTTGATCCCACTGTCTGTCTGATAACATAATATATGTGGCTCGAGGTGTTGATCCCACTGTCTGTCTGATAACATAATATATTTGGCTCGAGGTGTTGATCCCACTGTCTGTCTGATAACATAATATATGTGGCTCGAGGTGTTGATCCCACTGTCTGTCTAATAACATAATATATGTTGCTCGAGGTGTTGATCCCACTGTCTGTCTGATAACATAATATATGTGGCTCGAGGTGTTGATCCCACTGTCTGTCTGATAACATAATATATGTGGCTCCAGGTGTTGATCCCACTGTCTTTCTGATAACATAATATATGTGGCTCGAGATGTTGATCCCACTGTCTGTCTGATAACATAATATATGTGGCTCCAGGTGTTGATCCCACTGTCTTTCTGATAACATAATATATGTGGCTCCAGGTGTTGATCCCACTGTCTGTCTGATAACATAATATATGTGGCTCGAGATGTTGATCCCACTGTCTGTCTGATAACATAATATATGTGGCTCGAGGTGTTGATCCCACTGTCTGTCTGATAACATAATATCTGTGGCTCGAGATGTTGATCCCACTGTCTGTCTGATAACATAATATTTGTGGCTCGAGGTGTTGATCCCACTGTCTGTCTGATAACATAATATTTGTGGCTCGAGGTGTTGATCCCACTGTCTGTCTGATAACATAATATTTGTGGCTCGAGGTGGTGATCCCACTGTCTGTCTGATAACATAATATATGTGGCTCGAGGTGTTGATCCCACTGTCTGTCTGATAACATAATATATGTGGCTCAAGGTGTTGATCCCACTGTCTGTCTGATAACATAATATATGTAGCTCGAGGTGTTGATCCCACTGTCTGTCTGATAACATAATTTCTGTCTCGGTATCGGAAAGTTAAGTTGGCAGTTCCTCTGTAGCCCTTCATCTCATAGACATTGATTCTGCGTGTGATTTAGTTGATGTCCAAGTTTGACATTGGCTGCACAGTGTTGGTGTGAATATGTTATTTATTATCTGTCGCTGTGCGGACATAGGTACAGCTTTATGTTTCAGTATGTGTGATAGTGATATACAAGCTCACTTGCTTTTTGACATCTGACTTAGATTTCACGAAATCAGATGTCAATAATAAGCAGGTTGTAGTATACATCTTGTAAACCGCCACATCATTGCTTGAATTCCCCCGCACTACCCTCCAGTTAACAAAAGCGCCAACAACCACCACCATCAGAATTACTTTCAAATTTAGTAAATGAAGGAAATAGCGCCCCTTGTTTAAGATGAAAAATGGAATTTACATCATCTTAATTTGAAAAAAGAGCGCTGATTTGAAAAGGGAATGTTAGTTAGTTAGTCTTTCCTCTTGAGCCTAAGGCGGCGCATAGGGCAGAAGTCCCGTCTCTCCATGCCTGGCGGTTCGCTGCTACCTGTTGTAGATCTTGGATATTTACTTGGCCATTGAATGAGCCTTCTCTGATGATGGTTCTACGCAGGGTCTCTCTTGGTCTTCCCCGTTTTCTTTTCCCTACCGGTGACCATATGAGGGCTTGGTAGGGGAGTCTTGACTTGTCCATTCTGAGTACATGGCCGATGTAGTTCCAACGGCGTCTTCTTATGAAATTGGATACTGTATCTTACTTAGTCTCTTGTCTTATTTGCGAATTGGTTCTGAAGTCTGTCCAGTGGATGTTTAGAAGTCTTCTAAGACATTTGTTCTCAAAATTGTCTAATTTTTTTATCTAAAGCTACCGTTGATTTCCAACTTTCACATCCATACGTTAACACTGGAATCAGACAAGAGTTGAAGATTTTAAGTTTTGTGTGTTTGCTGAGTGTCTTTGACTTCCAGATGTTTGACAGTTTATTGAAGGCACTAGATGCCAGTGCGATTCTAGATGATATTTCTGGTGTTGAGTCCCCTGTAGATGTAATTTTGCTTCCTAGGTATGTGAAGGTGTTGACTTTTTCAAGAACGTAGCTGTTCAATTTGGTGTCATCTGAACTGTTGGTAAGATCAATAGTCTTTGTTTTTGTGGTGTTAATTTGGAGACCAATTTGCCCTGAAACATTTTGGAGGTGGTTTATTTTCTCTTGGGCATCCGGGTGTGTTGAACTCAAAAGCACTATGTCGTCGGCAAAGTCCAGGTCTTCTAGAATTTTGTCAACCCAATGGATACCAATATTTGTGTTGTTTGTGCATTTGTGCATGACCCAATCGATAGCTATTTCAAAAAGCATCGGTGACAAGACACAACCCTGTGTCACTCCTGTTTCGACTGAGAACCAGTCAGAGTTGCCTGTTTCTGTTCTTACGCAGCAACGTGTCTCTTTGTAGAAAGATTTTATGACGTTGATATATTTGGTAGGAAAACCATAGATGTTAAGTAGATTCCAAAGTGAAGGACGGTGGATGCTGTAGAAGGCTTTTTGAAAGTCGACAAAGTTGGTGATTAATTTCGATTGGAATTCTACGGAGTTTTCAATGATTATTCTGAGGGTGAAAATGTGGTCTATGCATGACCGTTTTGGTCTGAAGCCTGCTTGTTCTTCTCTGAGCCTTTCATCTATCGCCTTTTTCAATCTCTTAAGTAACATGCTACAAAAATGTTTTCCTGGTACTGATAATAGAGTGATACCACGCCAATTATTGTAATCAGACATATCGCCCTTTTTAGGCAGTTTGAAAATTACGCCATCTTTCCACTGTTGTGGTGGGGATTCGCTTTGCCAGATTTCATTTGAAAATGAATGGGAATGACAATATTATAATTATAGTCAAAAAAGAGCTCACCCATTGGTCACGAGGAAGGGCAGGAATAAACAACATCCGAGAGACTTTAAACATGAAGTGAAGACCGGCAGACGGTCAGTGTGTGTAAAACGAAAATCCTTCCGTAATTGCTCAACAGGAGAAGGGCCACTGGAACTGACGGCCTGGGGTCCTCTACTCAACAATCTATCTAATGTTAACCCAATTCTAATAGAGGAAGAGAGAGAAGTGCCGACCTACTAAGCAGCCATCGAACTAGGAAAGCCAAAAACCTAGTCTGGAGTCTGAAACCTGATTGTCAGCGACTTGTTCGCTGCAGATTCTCAGGACTCCCCTACTTTCGCACCGCACGAAATAACAACTCGTGACATTTGCGAAAGGAATGCAATTTATTTAGAGCCGACATTTCAATGGCTCTGCGAGCGTATTACTTCATCATTGTTATCTTATATATAAAAAAGGATCTCCGTCTGTCTGTCTGTCTGTCTGTCTGTCTGTTTGTCTGTCCGTATGTCCTTTATGCGCTCGCGAACGGCCCATCCGATTGAGATGAAATTTTCTACACGTCTTCCTTTCATTCCAGAGCAGCCAACTGTCGTATTTTTTTTTTCTTCTTCCTCCTCCTCCCTCCTCCCCCTCCCAAAATAAGAATCCTCGAACCAAAACGCTAGGGAAAGGGAAGAAAATGACGTGACTACACAGAATCGTCACACGGCAATCATCATCCCTCCTCATTCTCCCTCCTTCCTCTCCCTCCTTCCTCCTCCTCCTTCCTTCTTCTCCCTCTGCCTCCTCCCTCCTCCTCTCCCCTCCTCCTCCCTCCTCCTCCTCCTCCTCCCTCTCCCTCCTCCATCCTCCTCCTCCCGCTTCCTCCTCCTCCCTCTTCCTCCCTCTCCCTCCTCCTCCCTCCACCCTCCTCCTCTTCCTCCTCCCTCTCCCTCCTCCCTCTTCCTTCTCCCTCTTCCTCCCCCTCCTCCTCCATCCTCCTCCCTCCTACTCCCTCCGCCTCCTCCCCCTCCTCCCTCATCTTCCCTCCTCCTCCCCTCCCTCCTCATCCCTCCTCCTCCCTCCTCCCTCCTCCTCCTGCCTCCCTCCTCCTTCTGCCTCCTCCTGCTGCCTCCCTCCTCCTCCTCCTGCCTCCTTCTCCCTCATCATCCTCCCTCCTCCTTCTCCCTTCTTCCCTCTTCCTCCTCCTCCTACCTCCTCCTCCCTCTACCTCCTCCTCCTCCCTCCTCCTCCCTTCTCCTCCTCTTCCTCCTCCTTCTACCTCCTCCCTCCTCCTCCCTCTACCTCCTCCTCCTCCCTCCTCCCTTCTCCTCCTCTTCCTCCTCCCTTTCCTTCCTCCTCCTCCTCCCTTTACCTCCTCCTCCCCCTACCTCTTTCCTCCTCCCTCCTCCTCCTCTTCCACCTCCCTTTCCTTCCTCCCCTCCTCATTCTGCCTCCTTCCTCTCCCTCCTTCCTCCTCCTCCTTCCTTCTTCTCCCTCCGCCTCCTCCCTCCTCCTCTCCCCTCCTCCTCCCTCCTCCTCCTCCCTCTCCCTCCTCCATCCTCCTCCTCCCGCTTCCTCTTCCTCCCTCTCCCTCCTCTTCCTCCTCCCTCTACCTCCTCCCTCCTCCTCCCTCTACCTCCTCCCTCCACCCTCCTCCTCTTCCTCCTCCCTCTCCCTCCTCCCTCTTCCTTCCTCCTCCTCCTCCCTCTACCTCCTCCTCCCCCTACCTCTTTCCTCCTCCCTCCTCCTCCTCCCTCTACCTCCTCCCTCCTCCTCCCTCCTTCCTCTCCCTCCTTCCTCCTTCTCCCTCTGCCTCCTCCCTCCTCCTCTCCACTCCTCCTCCTTCCTCCTCCTTTCTCTCCCTCCTCCATCCTCCTCCTCCCGCTTCCTCCTCCTCCCCCTTCCTCCCTCTCCCTCCTCTTCCTCCTCCCTCTACCTCCTCCCTCTACCTCCTCCCTCCACCCTCCTCCTCTTCCTCCTCCCTCTCCCTCCTGCCTCTTCCTTCTCCCTCTTCCTCCCTCCTCCTCCCTCCTCCCCCTCCTCCTTCCTCCTCCTCAATCCTCCTCCTCCCTCTACCTCCTCCCTCCTCCTCCTCCCTCCTCCTCCCTCCTCCTCCCTTCTCCTCTATCTCCCTTCTTCTCCCTCTCCTCCTCCCTCCTCCTCCTCCCTCCTCCTCCTCCCTCCTCTTCTTCTCTCCTCCTCCCTCCTCCTCCCTCCTCCTCCTCCTCCCTCTACCTCCTCTTCCCTCCTACTCCTCCCCCTCCTTCTCCCTCCTCCTCCTCCCTCCTCCTCCCTCTACCTCCTCCTCCCTTCACATTCCTCCTCCTCCCTCTTTCTCCTCCTCCCTCTCCTCCTCCTGCTCCCTCCTCATCCCTCATCCTCCCTCCTTCTCCTCCCTCCTCCTCCTCCTCCCTCTCCTCCTCCTGCTCCCTCCTCCTCCCTCATCCTCCCTCCTTCTCCTCCCTCCTCCTCCTCCCTCCTCCTCCCCCTCCTCCTCCTAATCCCTCCTCCTCCCTCCTATTCCTCCCTACTCCTCCTGTCTCCGCCCTCCTCCTCCCTCCTCCATCTCCCTCTTCCTCCTCCCTCCTCCATTTACCCACGACAGACAGACAGTCAGACAGATAGTCGGGAACGGGATCTTATATGACTACTTATATGATTTAAATGAGATGCTCTCCACCATGGGCTGGACTGGGTCAGACAGACAGACAGATAGATAGATAGACAGACAGACAGACAGTCGGGAACGGGAACTTATATGACTACTTATATGAATTAAATGACATGCTCCCCATCAGGGTCTGGGCGAAGACGGGCTGGGTCAGACAGACAGACAGACAGACAGACAGACAGACAGACAGACAGACAGTCGGTAACGGGAACGAGAACTTATATGACTACTTATATGAATTAAATGAGATGCTCCCCACCAGGGTCTGGGCGAAGCCGGGCCAGGTCAGCTAGTACAATATAAATGCAATGAAGTGGTGAGTAATGATGCTCGAAATCACAATCTAAATGAATAGCCTATTGTTTGCTTATTGCCTAGAAACTATAGCGTTGGGTAAGGATACGTCTGCTCTCTACAGTCTCCAGTCGGGTCTGTCCACACGCTACACATTGCGTGGACAAGCACGGACACTGTCCCCTCCGTGCAGTAGCTATTATTGCGTGCATGGTCTCGCAAGCATGCTGGCTTGTGAGCTCGAGTAACCGGGCACATCACGGTTACTCGCAAGAACAAGCTTGCCAATGGCTTGGGGAAAGCCCTCGCTCAGTTGTACGCATTAGCCCCTGGTCTGACACAAATGTGTCTCCTTGTGAGGCTATTTATAGTGCTTGGTGTCTTTCCTGTCTGGTGTCTCCCTACTAGACTTATGTTTACTTATGTTACCTCTGTAAGGTCTTATTGGAGATCTTGACAGGCACCCCTCCTCGCTGTGAAGTGTTACTTCCCTTTAACCCCTGTTTGTAACAATTCTGGTCACAAAGAAAAATTGGTTGCTTCCAATTTTGTTAAATATCCAATAAGTTAAACTCTATAGTTTGGGGATAGAACAACTCTCTTCTTCCTTTACTCATACTTCTTTACCTTTTTACTTGGCTAATTAAGTAGCCCATGTATCAGTATAGTTGGTTTATAGATATCTTTGGGAATTGTTTTGGACCGGAACCATTGTCTTATGACTCATGCCCTGGCTTCCGTCGTTTGACCCTATGTCACTTGACTTTCACCTATTGACTTTTGTCTTGACCTGTCCTCAAATTGCCCGAAATGACAACACACATTCAAGTTGACTCTATTCTGAGTACAACACATGAGCACAAAGTGTTCATGTTCCCATTAATATCCCCTCCAACTCTTATACACATAGTTCTACTTTTCACCTTCTCGCTTCCGCTTGTGAAAAGCTATATTCCCTGTTACATTAAGGTTTTAAGAAGTTATTGTGTCCCCTGAATTTTACAGTTATTGTTCTTTAAACTGAATAGTGTGTGCATCGTTTATCTGTTTGTTTTCCTGTTTGTTTGCGTGTTTTCTAATAAACTACAATGTACTTAAATCTCTAACATGTGTATGCGTTAGTGTACTAAATGTGTGTGTTCCTTCGAGCGCCGTAAATCAGTTTATTGTGGTTACAAACGTCCGTTATTCATATTTGTGACCACAACTCCGTTTTCTGAAGCTCAAAGTACGTTCTCTATATAATCTATTAAAGTATGGCAGTAACACACATAAAAACTCGACAACACATTGCTACACCGATGACACAGACAAGTCAAAATAAGACTTACAGCGGTGGAAAAATTTTCCGCTGTCTTTCTCTCTCGCTCTCTTCCTTTCAATGTTTACTCATTTTCGCATTCTCTCCTCGCATTTATTCTTCTTGCATACATCTTTCATTCACTTTCATACCTTTCTTTCACTCAAACATTCTCTCGTCATTAAAATATGTTTCATAGCATCAAATACATGAATATTACATATATACAATAAACGATTGGCTGAATTATAACAGTAATCACGCCAAATGACTGTGCGTTTTGTTTGCACGCGGCATGTCTATACATTATATACATAGTTATGAGGATGGTTTGTTACCGATCCTGTAATAGTAACTTATATAGTTTTGGTGTGCTGACCTAAATTCCTCAAGGGAAATAATTTAATAAATACTTTCATTTAAGTGAATTGGGTTAATTACCTTAAAATGTTATTTGTGAAAAAGATGGTATTAAATCCTAAATGGTTGGGTTAGTTTGGAAATGATATTTTAGATAAATGAATTTATAAATGATTATTATTATATGGTAATAAACTAATATAATACCTAACAATTGTATTTCTATAATTAGTGTTCTATTAAATGGGTTATTAATTAAATAATGGTAATTTCTAACTACTCGATAAGAAAATAAAGTTATATATGCATTTAACCAATTTGCAATTCAATAATTAATAGAAAAATGAAGTTATAGGTACTGCTAATAAAATAATAATATACATATATCACAGTTACATTTCTATATCTAATTACACTAAATCGACGTCCTCCTTTGCGTTGTGAAGATGGAGCAATACTCTTTGTAGACTATTATAACATAGTTCATTTCGGCAAAGTCTTTTATGCTCTCCTTCGTGGATAGTGTATTGTCACAGACTCACCTAAAGGGTGGTACCAACCTAAAAGAACGAGACACTTGCGAAGGGATATAAATCCAGCTAAAGGGAAAGAACCGAGTCACTCGAAGGCTCGAATAATCTAGAGCCTTCTCGAAGGAACGGTCAGTGTGTCCACAGCCACGTGGACACTGATGGGGCCCGCCGATTGCGGGGTCCACGAGAAACTCAGAGAGAGTTACCACCCGTGTCGAATTGAGACACGTGTGATAGGACAGACCCGGACTGGACATCGAGGAAGCAACAGGGCTTACCTTAACGGGACTTGATAGTTTCAGACCCAAGTGTTTTAGGGGTCTTATACATACATTACTATTTGTTAGATAGCTGCTAGAGTTATTGTGATAATCATGTTCACTATGTTCATTGTAAACTCCTGTGATACGCAATGTGCTAATTGCTGGCGTGTGAAAACTCACTTCGCCAGCGTACTGTAATATAAATGTAAATAAATGATGCTCGATTGTATCTTAACGGAGTTTGTTGCCTGTATGAGCCCGAGTTTCAATCCCCTAGAGATCTAGGACTGTGACAGGCAATTTGGGGGCCAAGCGCCGGTTTTGGCATACACAAGCTTTACGTTTCAAACAGCTCTTGGTTGTGCCAAGTAAAAATTAAAAAAAAATTTTTGCAGCTATCTGTGATTGACTGATTATAGTCCCTTTACAAAAATATTTGAACTGATAAGAATGTTTATAATATTTGACATGACTGTGACAATTACGGTAACTAATATTTTTTGATTCCAACATCAGATTGTTCCGCGAAATGTCGTGTATCTAACCTGTACTCCAGCAGTGGCGAGAAAACAAGTCTACAGTCGAGAGCTCAGGGAAAATAAGATGAGTTTCAATTCATGCTCATTACATCCCTAAGCGATACTCACCCTCATCCATTGTAACATTTTTTCTATGTATTGATTTGTATGTACATGTTAATTTTGTAATCAAGTAAGTCTTTTCATATAAAATTGAATGTAAACATTGAGGGGAGGTAACCAACTTGTGTACACCCAAACTAATTTCAAAGGGATTTAATTTCAAGAAAGTAAA
The DNA here is from genome assembly GCA_963921405.1 of Cepaea hortensis. NCBI lineage: Eukaryota > Metazoa > Mollusca > Gastropoda > Stylommatophora > Helicidae > Cepaea > Cepaea hortensis. Next base: position 135,248 of record CAWUFQ010000312.1, on the reverse strand, counting down.
CAATAACTAAAATAGAAAATGTCAACATTAGAACAGTGCATTGAATTAGGTATTAGGTTAGGATATAAAGAAGAAACACTTTCCGAATGGGCACAAAAGACACATTCAGAAAATATTGCACGAGAAGAAAGAGCAATGGAAAGGGAAGAGAAAAAGATGCAAGCAGAAAGAGAAGAGAAAAAGATACAGATGCAAATTGAGGCAGAAGAGAAAAAGATACAAGCAGAAAGAGAAGAGAAAAAGATGCAGATTGAGGCAGAAGAAAAAAGGATGCAAGCAGAAAAAGAAAAGATACAAATGCAACTGGAAGAGAAGAAAATGGAACTTGAGGCCGCGACCAAACAAGCCCAATTAAATGCAGAGACACAGATAAAACTAAAACAAATGGAAATTGACTCCAACTTAGAAATGTCAGTAAATAAAATTAGAAGCAAAGAAGATGAACAAAAATACAACAAATATAAAGGCCTTGTAAAAGCATTTTGTTCAGGGGACTCTATAAGCGCATACTTAGAGAACTTCGAGTGTTTGATGACTTACCATAAGGTCGCAAAAGTCGACTGGTCATTTATTCTGATGAGAAATTTAGCATTAGAGCCCTTAAAAGTGATAGAAACAGTTTCACAAGATATGAGGAAAGATTATGATTATTTAAAGCAGAGAATACTCCAACATTTCTCACTAGATACAGCAGGCTATCAACTTCAGTTCTCAAAATTAGCCCCTCTACCTAATCAAACTTTCATTGACTACGTGTCTACTGTGCAGGATATTTGTACAAAATGGATAACCTCAGCGAAAACTAATAACAACCATGATAAACTGAAAGAGAATTATAATTGACAAAATTATTACTACAATTCTAACTCCTTTTTCTAAATTTTTGAGACAAATGGATTGTAAAACTATCCAAGAAATTGAAACCAAAGGGAGCGCATATTTTACAGCAAACCGCGATATTTTCCAATTAAACATCAGCCAAAATGAAACAGCAGCGGTTACAAACACCAGGTACGCAAAACCAAACGAATATAAGTTCAAACAACGCTCTAAATTTACAAAACCAGTTAAATGTCATTATTGTCATCTGACACACGAAGAGTACGCGATGTGCGACAAATCACCAAATTATCCACATCATCTCCAAATGGTAGTGGAAAAACAAACAAAAAAACAAAAGAAACGCATATCAGAGAGCGGTTAAATGTTTTTTTTTTTGTTCGAGCTATGGCCATTTTTCTTCCGTTTGTAATGGTAGAAAGATGTTAAAGCAGGCCAATGCCGCATTAATAGACACAACCTCAGATGAAGAGATTGAACAACAGAACGAATGCGACATCCAGAATGAAAGTTCGAGTGAGCTAGGCAATGCAGTGCAAATCATTGACACCATCACTGATCCATCCATCCATCATGTGCCATGCCGGTAAGCGTGGGCGGCCATGTTCTGCCATCTCACTCGATCACCAGAGTCGTGGATCAGCTCCGTGTTTCTGTCTCGACCATGCCACAAGGCCAAGCAATCCATGTACTTGCTTCTAGGTCTTCCCCTTGGTCTGTTCCCCTCGATCTTACCAGTTGTCACTAAATTCTCCAATCCATTTCTTCTCATAACATGCCCAAAAAATTTTGACTGTCTACGTCTAATTTCTCTAATCAATTTACGATCTTCATTTGTTTCTTGAAGGACTTGTTCATTGGTCTTTCTGTCTGTCCATGGTATTCTTTGCATTTTCCTCAGAAACCACATCTCTACAGCCATCAGATGTTTCTCAGCCTGACTGCTCATTGTCCACGCTTCACATCCATACAAAAGTACAGGTTCAATGTAGCATCTCAACACTCTTTTTCTCGTTTCAATTGACATCTTTTTAACAATTGTAATACCTGTACAAAATTTCAGTTTGATACAACTCTTTTATGTGGTCACACAATCCCAGTTGCTAACGAAACGGCCAACGCAGCCTTAACACCAACTAGCAAATTAAATTATGCTACAGGTTTTGTAAATAACAAACAATGTACATTAATACGAGATTCCGGTGCGACTCCTTGTGGAATTAAGAAAACATTAGTTAGGGACAAAGACTACACACACAAATACGTAAAGTGTCGCACATTCGCAGGCACGATCGAAAGATACCCCCTCGCACTTGCCGAAATTCGGACACCTTATATATCAGGACAAGTGCTATGCGCAGTATTAGAAGATCCTGTGGCTGAAATCATCCTTGGGAATCTTCCCAATATAAGATCTTGCTCTGAAAAGGAAATCAGAGAATGGGAACAGAAAAACTGTGTCCAAAAACCAAGCAACTTTCCCAAAGCGAAAAACCACGCGTGCTTGTCTCAAACTGCCAAAAGCACAAGGGAGACAACCGATGACGTAATTCGAAATGAATTCACAGAGGTGCAAAATACAGGGGCGGTCGAATCTTTCAAAGATACCATCAGATTAACACCTCGAACTGAGGACGCCATCGATCCGCAAATTAGTGAGCCTGTAAATGTGCAACAACACACACAACACACGAATATAGGAACAAGACAAACGACACACAAAACCCACACTGACCAACTTCAGGAAGCACTACAAATCATTTCACCTATTATTACCACCACCGAGTTTATAGAAGAGAAAACGATTGTGTTACAACCAAATCATGATATTTTACTATTATTACCTGACAAGAGAGATTTACTATCAACCTCTTGGCAGGGACCTTTTAAAGTTGTGAGAAGAATTTCGGAAGTTGACTACGAAATTTCTTTGAATGGAAAGTTGAAAATATTCCATGTAAATATGTTAAAACCATACTATTCTAGAAATGACAGTGACACGAACAAGCAGACGCAGATAACAGATGACAATAACCAGACTGACAAGAATGACAACAGAAACGAAACTGCAGTTACCCGACTGAATGACACGCCGACAAACGAAGCATCGTTAACGACTCATTCTTGTGACAACGAAGACGACGAGAACATATTCACAGCACCGACAATATGGGATAACGACAAATACGACCAAGTTAACGACACATTGACAACTATTAGTCTCGACGACGACGACAAGGACATTGGAGACAATTTACAAACAGTAGCGTCAGTAATAAATCAGACGGACTCAGACAATACAGAAATTCCAGTACCAATTATGAACGACGACAGTACTATGAATGACATACATATTTCTGACACCTTGACACAACAGCAGCGACAAGACATTTTGTCTCTTCTGAACGACTATAGAACTATCTTCTCAAACAAACCTGGACGAACTGACAAAATAACACATTCAATTGTGTTGACGGATCTGACACCGATCAAATGTAGACCATATTCGATACCTTTGCATTATAGAGCCAATTTAGATAAATAAATTTTGGACCTAGAGAAAAATAGAATAATACAGAAATCTGTGTCCCAATATTCTTCGCCGATTGTCCTGGTGAAAAAGAAGGACAAAACCATTCGTTTGTGCATAGATTATAGGAAATTAAATACCATAACCACGACAGATGCTGAGCCGATGAACAGCTGTGAAGACCTCATCTTGAATATGTCTCAATCATCCTTATTTTCTAAGCTTGATTTAGCAAAAGGTTACTGGCAAGTGCCACTAGAACCCTCTTCAAGGCATATAACAGCATTCGCTACACCCCTTGGGCTGTACGAATGGAGATATCTTCCGTTTGGTCTCAAGAACGCTCCCGCCACATTTGTCAGATTAACCAGACTTCTATTACACGGCATCAAGGACGTGCAATCTTATATTGATGATATATGCATCCATTCTTCAAACATGTCTTCTCACTTACTTACTCTCCAACAAGTCTTTAACCAAATCTTGCTTTTTGGACTTACTATCAAACCTTCCAAGGTTGAAATAGGCTATAAAGAGATAGACTTCCTAGGTCATAGGATTTCCGACGGCAAACTATTGACAGATGATAAAATAGTATCAAAAATTCTCAACCTAGAAGTTCCAACTACAAAGAAACAGGTTAGAAGCCTATTAGGTCTCATAAACTATTATGCCAAGTTTATACCAAACTGGGCAGAACTTACATCAGTTTTTTCTAATCTGCTGACAAAAGATCACCCAGAAAAATTTTGTAAGAGTATCCGCTTAGAGGATGCAATGTGCAAATTGAAATCAATTTTTTCTAACCCACCAGTATTACGATTACCAAACATAGATATACCCTTTATTCTAACCACAGATGCAAGTGCTATCGCAATTGGAGGGTGCCTGATGCAAGAATATCAAGGAACGAGACATCCGATACTCTACGTCAGTCGCAAGCTCAAAAAGGCAGAGATTCATTACGCCACTGTTGAGTTGGAGGCACTTAGTCTACTCTTTTGTATGCGTCGATTATATAAGTTCCTCTTAGGTTCGCATTTTGTTGTGTTAACCGATAGTTCGCCACTGCTGGTACTTAAGCAAGGGGTGCCAAAGAACCATCGTCTGGAAAGATGGTGTCTTCTTCTCCAGGATTTCGACTTCGAAATCCGCCATATCAAGGGCACTGATAACATTATTGCTGACTTTTTATCACTGCAAACTAATGCACCAGCAGATGAACATTAGGCACATTAACTATTCGCCATATAAGAAGATGTGATATTTTAGTCTGTGGCATAGAACAGTGTACCTCTACACCTACTAGAGAACTGTCATTCAGAAGTAACAACGCCCAAGTGAATACGTTTCGTATAACACCCACGAACATGACACTTTGAGAACCCTATTTTACCAATTGCCAAGGTGTTGAAAAACAATCCGATCGGTATATATAATATCTGTGAAATCATTTCAACCAGTGAACTGACAGTCATCTGTAAAGATTAAGAACACTGCATACTCGCTATTGCTAAGAAACTTCGCAAACAGCCGAAATAGAATTACGTCGATTACAACATACAAGGAACAGCTATATAAACTGTTAACATTGATGGCACGACACACGGACAACAGGAGGACAACACACATCGTCGCTGGAGTTAGTTAGTTAGTTAATTAAGTTACTATTAGGTAATATATATTTCACTTGTATGTAACTATTATGTATATAAAATATGTCAACCTATAACTCGTAAATTTTCTACCATAATATTGCAAGTATTTCCACACATAGGTGAAATATTTTTCCTATACAATTTTTTTCTAGTTAAATTATAAACGATTTTTTGATTACACGTACAAAAATTACTTGTTACCTTAAAGGTAACATATCGCCTAATCCATTTTTCTAAGGGCAATAACACTTACCTCAACTTTATCTATATATTTTAACAAAAGACTATTTTGTATGAAAGACGAATGAAAGACAGAGTGAATGAATTAAATGAGAGAGCGATATACTGAGCGGACAAATTTTTTGCAAAACGTATTGATTTTAATTTGTCTGCGTCTTCATGTAAAAATGTATTACCTGTCTAAATTGTTGATACATGTTTAATACATTACATCTAAGCGCCACTGCTTGGTATGCCCCGATCATGCATTACACACATTGGAGTAATTCATGACAAAGGATATCCCAACTCGTGACGCTTGGAGAAACCACACAGTGAGCACACACTTTATACAAACTCAAAACTGAACACTAACAATTAAAATACAGTCACTTTATTAGAAACAGCAACATATCAGTCAATACACAAACAAACCAACAGGAACACGTAGTCAGATGTGATAAAACAACAGCATAACTACATATTCAGCATTATACAACATACGGAAGTAAAAATGTATCGAAATACACACACGGGATAAGATTTGCAGGTGTACTTAAATGGCCAAGACATTTGTATTGTTAAAACTCTCTCACACAGAGTTTTTAATATCTTGGTATCATGTAGATACTCGAGAAGGGCGCGGTTGTAAAAACAACTGGGAAACGTCACGGTACTTCGGTCAGATAAGCATGTTTAAGAACATAGAAGAGAGAAACCTCTTCAGCAATCATCTTGGAGTGGTGTATGGGAGAATACATGAGTTGGCGATGCAGATATGTAAGGTGCCAAGTTACTATCCACCAAACTACAAACACCGACTTTATGTGATACTGTGACAGAATTAGTACAGAACTAATTACCATAGAATAACCCATCAAAGCAGGGGGAGGGGGACTCCTGTCACAGACACACCTAAAGGGTGGTACCAACCTAAAAGAACGAGACACTGGCGAAGGGATATAAATCAAGCTAAAGGGAAAGAACCGAGTCGCTCGAAGGCTCGAATAATCTAGAGCCTTCTCGAAGGAACGGTCAGTGTGTCCACAGCCACGTTGACACTGATGGGGCCCGCCGATTGCGGGGTCCACGAGAAACTCAGAGAGAGTTACCACCCGTGTCGAATTGAGACACGTGTGATAGGACAGACCCGGACTGGACATCGAGGAAGCAACAGGGCTTACCTTAAGGGGACTTCATAGTTTCAGACCCAAGTGTTTTAGGGGTCTTATACATACATTACTATCTGTTAGATAGCTGCTAGAGTTATTGTGATAATCATGTTCACTATGTTCATTGTAAACTCCTGTGATACGCAATGTGCTAAATGCTGGCGTGTGAAAACTCACTTCGCCAGCGTACTGTAATATAAATGTAAAAAAATGATGCTCGATTGTATCTGAACGGAGTTTGTTGCCTGTATGAGTCCGAGTTTCAATCCCCTAGAGATCTAGGACTGTGACATGTATAAATATATTTTCCTATTAAGTTATGTAGGTTCATAGCTAACACTTTAATGTTACTCTAGCTTACGTGTGTGTCAGCGCATGTTACTTCTGCGTCTGTTAGTTACACTTCTCATAGCACTGTTAATTTCACACAGGTTATCTATTTGGCGATGATAACGCACTTACACTGTCTTATCATGACCACATACGGCACTGAGTTATCTAACATTATCGTGTCACTGTATCTGGTGGTCTGTGGTCGATCCCTTCCTGTAAATCAGGTATTTCAATGGATGATGGTCGACTCAAAATGTCTGCAACAATGTTCAATCTTCCTTTTAAGTGCTGGATGGTAAACGTGTAATTTTGGAGAATCAAAGCCCACCTGTAAATTCTGTTATTGCTAGGAAGTCCAGACTGCATTACAGACAACGGAGAGTTATCGGATTGGATTACAAACTGTGCTCCTGCCAGAACTCTATGCAATTTCTTGACGCAATAGATCAAACTGAGGCCCTCCAATTCGGATGCTTAATATTTTGATTCCGCAAGGGTAATCTTGCGACTTACGTAATTACGGGGTGGAACGTCCCGTCGTAGAACTGTCCTAGTATCCCAGATATGGATATGGTACTCGTATCTGTGCGTAAGAAATAAGTGAGTTTTGGATTAGGCATACGAAGGATAGGTGGAACGCTGAAAAGATATTTCAATTTTGATAACGCACTAACTAATCCTGCATCTTGTACAGATAACTTAGCCGAAGCTTTTAAGATGTTAGAAAAACCACTGGTGATTTCCGCCAGATTTGGAATGAATTATCTATAGTAGTTTACCAGACCCAGTAAACTTCGGACCTGTTTCTTGGTCGTTGGCATCGTCAAATTCAGAATCTAAGTGACGATTCTGTCATCAGTTTTTAATTGGCCCCTGCAGATGGTATGACCCAGGAAGTCAATTTGTTCCATGCCCAACTCTACTTTGGCCGGCTTCGCTGTGAGCCCAAATAATCGCCATCTGTCGAAGACTTGTCGAAGTTTCAGTCGGTGTGTTGTCCAGTCTTCCGTATGGATGCATATGTCATCTATATAAGCTGAGATATTGGACATCTGTCAGTTTCGTTTCTATCTTTATGCTGTCAATGGTCTCAGTAGTGTCTACCGTAGGAACTGGTAATTCCATCTCGTCTTCGTCTGTCTCGTTAAATACTGTTGTGGTGCTAGCTGTGTGTGCTGTTACCTGGCTAAGTGTGTTTGCGTTGTCGCTGTCGTGTGTCGCCCTATCTAGTGAAGTTGTGTTGTGTACGTCTGTCGTCTCATTGCTTGGTGTTGGTGCAATTTGTTCGTCTTTCTGCTGTTCTTGTCGTGAAAAATATGGTTTCAGCATGTTGATATGAAATATCTTTAAGTGTCTTTTTATCGATATCTCATAATCCACATCTGATATTTTACGTTCAACGATGAAAGGTCCTTGCAAAGATGTTCGTAATATATTATGTTTATCCGGCAGTAGAATCAACACCTTCTGGTTTGGTTCAAGGTGAATAGTTTTAGCACCTTTATTTGCATAGTTGTGGTTTCCATTACTCGATTCCTGCTTTAGGGATCCAGCAATATCGACCGCTATACTCTCATGTGGTATAGATGCTAGTACTGACCGTTGAACTTTGGATTTCACATGATTTCCCTTTCGTACAAGATGTTGACAGACAGTACAAGATCGACAGAAAGATTTTATGTCTGAACCGAATTTAGGCCAGTAAAATTGTGATATAACTCTGGTTTGTGTTTTATAATAGTCCAAATGTTCAGCACACGGTGACTCATGTGCGATTTTTAGCACATTTTTTCGGTATGTTACAGGTAACACCGTCTGCTGAATTTCATGGTTATTATATGTGTAATAACGCATGAGAATTCCATTAAGTTTTCTAAAGTACCAGGAAGCTTTTTTAGACACTTTCTTTCTCTCACACAACAAGTTAAAATAAGGTGTGATTGTTGGGTCGTTGCTTTGTGCCTCGATCAAATTTTGTCAAGTAGTGTTGGTATCTGCACCACTTGGTGTTAATAGCTGTAGAATTTCGTTTAAGTCAGTATAATTTGTTTCTGTATCTGACTTAGTTACAGCGTTGGCCATATGTGTTTCTTTCCAGGCTCTTATGTCGTCCTCTGTACATTCTTTCAATGCATCTAGGCATCCTAATATAAGATCAGTACATGGATCTTGTAGGATAGCACACGTAAATGTGCCGGTAAGGAACGGGGTATTGATATGCGCTTTTGCCAGTGGATATTTCTCGATGGTTCCAGAGAAAGTACGGCAATTGACAAATTTAACCGTATAATCTTCAGGTCTAGCAAGTTCTCTCCTTAAACCCAGTAGAGTGCTTCCGCTATCAACTAAACATTGGCATGGTTGCCCATTGACCAGTGCATCGTAGAACTTAAGTTTACTTTTGGAGGCACACGCTGCGTTAGCATCTTCATTTGAACAATGTATTATGTGTCCACATTCCAATTTACCCTCCGCATGAAACTGATGGCATACTTTACAATTCTTAAAGTCTAAAATATCTATTACTGATGCTACACTCTGACATTCATTCGTTGGCAACAAATTCACAAGTTCTGGATCAATGTCACTCTCATCGTCTGATGATGTATCGATGAGTGCTGCATTATTTGCCTTCATTCTCTGTCTCCCAATACATTTATTGCTATAGTGGCCATAACTTGAACAAAAATAACAATTAACAGCACGTTTAAAGGATGATCTTCTGCTTTCTTGCTTCTTCAACACTGATTCTAAGTGTGACGGATATGCGGGGTTCTTATCACACATCGAGTAAGTCGGATGGAAAAGATTGCAATAGTTACATCGAGGTGGTTTCTGATATGGTTTGTCCTTCTTACGGTAATCCTTTTAGTTGTAAGATCTATCAGGAACTTTGTTTGCAAAAGCTGTAATTTCTGTGTCATGTGATGTAGTTTTAAAAATGTCCCGATTCGATGAAAAATAAGCTGACCCCCGTTTTTCTTACTGCTGAATGGATTCAATATCTGACTGTTGTAAAAACTTTGCAAAAGGGGTAGGAACGGTAGAAATTACTTTGTCCATTACCATCAGCTCTTCTAGTTTTTCATAGTTGTTTCCTACTTTAGCCGTTCTAGTCCACTTTTTAAATGTGCTCCGCACGTTAGAGATGTAGTCTAAGAAGGTTTCAGTTGCTTTTGGCTTAATCTGTGAGAATTGAATTTGGTACCCAGTAGCGTCTAAAAGAAAATGTTGCATTATCCTATCGTGTATGTACTGATAATTGTTTCTAAGCTCTGTAGGTATGGTTTCTATTACTTTTGAAGGCTGCCCACTGAGGTTCCTCATGTAAATCATGACCCAATCATCTAAAGGTATTTTCTGTGTTTTTAGTTGGAACTCTATGTTTTCAGTCCATGCGCTAATAGAATGAGGTTCCTCATGTAAATCATTGCCCAATCATCTAAAGGTATTTTCTGTGTTTTTAGTTGGAACTCTATGTTTTCAGTCCATACGCTAATAGAATCACCTACACTGTATGGTTTGATAAGGCCTATTCATCATACGTGCAAATATGTGTATGATTACTAAATTTGTTCTGTTCTTCTTGGCTCTTTTGTTTGCTAGAGGCTATTTGTATGTTAGAATCTACCTCCATTTCCTTCATCTTTAGTCTAGTTTCTGAATCTACTTGTATCTGCTTTTGTTTGGTAGCTTCCTCTGCTTGTTTGATGGCCTGCTCTAAGTCTAACTGTTTCTGTTTGATAGCTTGCTAATTGTTTCTGTTTGGTAACTTGATCTAACTCTAATTGTTTCTGTTTGGTGGCTTCCTCGACCTCTTTCATTTCTTTTTGATGCTGCCTTTCTAATGCTCTTTCGTCTCTCTGTCGAGCTATTTCTTCTTTATACTTTTTATCCGCCCACTTTTCTAATTTTTCACCAGTATGGCCCATTGCGATGCCCGCCTAGATACATTCATATAATGACGCCATTTTGTGGCGTAATGTTAGTTCAAAATGATAATACAATAATATTCACATAATTGTTTACAATAATGTGTTAGTAAGTGTACATCCTTTACTGAAAAAGAAGATGCATGATTAATTTAGAGCATACCAAAATGTTTTGAAAATATACTCATCTAAATCTTTGGAAGGTACGGTTCTTGGGATGTTCCACTGACGTCTTTCATACTTACAAACTGATTTGACTTGATAACACAACGGCTGCTTCTGTTTAGTAGAGCAGCAAACAGTAGACACATACTTATGTTGTTAATACAAGCTTATATTTCATGCGAATGAAAAAATGGAAAAATGTGATAGATAGTGATAAATGGTATTAATGGATGATTGATATGATCGTCTGAATGATTGTTAGATGATATGTGAGATGATTCGTCGTATGACAGTCGATGTCGTCTTGTCTTCGCTTACTGCTTCTGGCGTATCTTTGATCTAGGCTTCAGTTCGTTGCTACTCTATTTACTGACTTCGTAGAATGGTGACATTGATGGCTGTATCACACGCAATGAAATGTACACGGTGGTTACGATGGTAATCTTCAATGATCATTGTATACATTTGTATTGATTTTTGTATAGTAACACACTTTCAAATTAATATTTGTAGAATTTCACACTGTAGCGATTTAATTTGGTTCAATTGTGGTTCACACTCCACAAATGGTATGATTGTATAATTCACCACAGAAAATTATTTATGCCATGTATGGAAACAAATTTACATTGCTTTGAAATATATCACACAGTAATAATGTTGAATCGTGCAATGAACTGATGCTGGTTCAGAACCATTATAATACCAATCGATAGTTGGCGTAAACTGTTGGTTGAATATTACAACACATGCCTGCTATGACTGCTTTGCTAGCGTTGGTTCACTGTATTTTGACAGCAATTACTTTGCTGGCGTTGGTTCACTGTGTTCTGACACCAATTGGGGTCCTGCCTGTCAGCGACTTGTTCGCTGCTGATTCTCAGGACTCCCCTACTTTCGCACCGCACGAAATAACAACTCGTGACATTTGCGAAAGGAATGCAATTTATTTAGAGCCGACATTTCAATGGCTCTGCGAGCGTAATACTTCATAATTGTTATACAATATAAATGCAATGAAGGGGTGAGTAATGATGCTCGAAATCACAATCTAAATGAATAGCCTATTGTTTGCCTATTGCCTAGAAACTATAGCGTTGGTTAAGGATACGTCTGCTCTCTACCGTCTCCAGTCGGGTCTGTCCACACGCTACACATTGCGTGGACAAGCACGGACACTGTCCCCTCCGTGCAGTAGCTATTATTGCGTGCATGGTCTCGCAAGCATGCTGGCTTGTGAGCTCGAGTAACCGGGCACATCACGGTTACTCGCAAGAACAAGCTTGCCAATGGCTTGGGGAAAGCCCTCGCTCAGTTGTACGCATTAGCCCCTGGTCTGACACAAATGTGTCTCCTTGTGAGGCTTTTATAGTGCTTGGTGTCTCTCCTGTCTGGTGTCTCCCTACTAGAATTATGTTTACTTATGTTACCTCTATAAGGTCTTATTGGAGATCTTGACAATGATAACGTTATGCTTGAAGAAGACATCCAACTATGTTGAATGTTAGCAGACTGTAATATTAAGTTAGTTATGCTCCTTTCCCAGAAAATTGTAAGTTGGTGTGCTGTAAAAATGTGGCTAGTCCTTAAGAACTTAATTCAGGAGAGACTAAGCACTCTATTTAGATGTCGTAGTTCGTAGATAATCTGCGCACTATGTCAACCCATAGTGAGGGGTGTGTTTTAGTTATGCATCTTCTATGTAAGCGTAAGCATTATGCCTACGTTGTGCATTTTACTCCGTAAACAGTTAAGCTAAGTCAGTAGTGATTAAGGAGTTAGAGATTAACTTAGGATTTAGGATGTTAGAACCCATAGTTCGGTAGTAAGGAACTATCTTAAATGTGCAATCACTAGTTAGGGGGAATTAGTGTAATCCGTCCTAGACACAGTACATGGGCACATTAAATGTTAAATAGTTCCCTAGGTGTTATCATAACATCTTGTGTGTTCTATGGAATCATTCATGTGGTGATTCAATTGTGACTTCATCTGTGTTCAATATATGAATTTATCTTTTAACTTATTGATTGTGAGTCACATAATTATGCTTATTCATCATACGTGCAAATATGTGTATGATTTAGGATGAATGATTGTGGATTGGGTGAGGAGAGTGACATACCGATGATGAGTATGATCAATCAATCAATAACATGATAGTAGGCCATTTGATACATACTGCCATGTCTATCAGAGGAGAAGATGATACCTCTGTACTAAGTGATAATGTATTTTGCCTCTACATATTACGCTACGCTGTATTCCATTCCACTCATATTACAATTATATGGTGTTGTTTCCTGAATTGTGTTTGATGTATGATGATGATGAATTTTATCGATGAGTAAGTTAAAGGCATACACCTACATGATGAAGAGGAGAAAAGATGTTCACCTCAACCTTGACATCATGGTTAACAGGCATGGGCGAAGATGACACTGCTTATCTGGTAGTCTAAACCTTGAGCACCCAGTAGTGGAGGATTGGATGGAGAGGAACTAGCTATGGGGTTGATAACTGTTTGGGGGACATTAAGACCCTCTTCCCTCTGTGTTTATTTTTTCCCTGGGGTCAAAATTCCCTTTATTTATTTTCCGTTTTTTTTTTTTCGTTGGTGGTTTTACCTTCTTCCATTTCTAATGATCATGTAGATGCATTTATGATTTCAGTAGATATAAATTTGATGCTGGAATTTCAGGTAATGGTTAGATCCATCCAGATACAAACATGCCTCTTGATGGGAGCTCTTGACTGGAGTGATGATTAAGCCTCTTTTGAAAGAACTTACAGATAAGAGGTCATCCGATCACAAAAACCAGGTAAACCTGTATCACCTTCAGGAAATCAGGGGAATTTTAGCTTGTACCTGGAATTGAAGAGACAATTCAACTACCAACATACCTGATCCAGAATAACATTCACACAGTGGACTAACTGTATTTAATTTTACAGAACTCTTTCTACAAGTGGGTTCCAAAATCCCTGGAGTGGAGAAGCTCGAGTTCATGATCAAGACTCATTATTATTATAACTCCACTGATAGATGTATAGTGTTTGTTCATCTGGGGAACTGTGGTTTATGTTTGTGTTTATTTCAAAACCACGTGAATGACTGTGAGAGTAATGAGTATACATAATACCTGTGGACTGGATGATAATTTGTGGATTACAATGGCCAAACCCCAACCCCAGCTTGTTGATTAATAAAATGGTACAGATATGTAATCTACATTCTTGAGTGTTACAAGAATTCCTCGAGTGTTTACGTCATTGTTGTTATTAATTAATATACCCTAGACATTAATTAATTAGCCGAGAGCAGAGGGAAAAAGAAACTCCACAAGAATATTTTTATTATTCAAGGAAATCTTTTCCTCGTTGACCTTGAGGACTTCCTGGGCTCTCCTGGACTCTAATTTTGGATTCAAGCAATTAGGCCATTGAAGAGTATTATAATTATAACGGGCAGGACCACACTGGGAGAGAGGAACTGTATATTTCCTCTATAACTTTGAGATTTTCCCAAAACATGTGCCACAGATTTTGCCATGAAAATAATGTTTGTACAACTGTTAGTTCTCTAGTGTTTGTTTCCATCGACAATAAACATTAATTATTGTGGCGGACTGTTGTGTTGGCATTCGCGCATTAGACGTATGCATGTATGCGTGTGCTAGCTTTTGGTTTGTCGGAACTGCTGTATGTTCTACTTCTTACAGTGAGGAGTGTATCGTGTGATGTTCACAGACACAGAAATGGAACAGTATGGGGTGATTCTTTGTCGTGAAGTTGATACCACGAGTAACGTCTATTTAATGTTAAGAAATGTGGACACCGAATAAACAATCCAAGGATAAAAGTGAAGACTTCAAAATTTGGAAATATTGTCGAATAGAAAGAATGTGATTGCAGGAGGCAAGAAGCAATAACTCTCCAGTAATATTGCACCAAGCCACTTTATAAAATTAATGTGAATGGAAAGCCACGTGTGCTGGACAATAGTGTTTTCACCTATGTCAATTAACAACAGATGACGGCAGGTGAGGGGCAGACATGAGTATGAGAGTGTAGACAAACTAACATTCAACAATATGACACAGATTATTTTATCAAATGCATTTAAATTACCAAACGAGATCAAGTGTTATGTTTAATATGTATTGTGGTTAAGATTTAGGATCCAATGTCCCAAATTTGTTGCGAACGTGATCATGTCTGTGCACAGCCTTGTGTCTGGTGTGCTGCTACTGGTTTCTGATGTTGATATTCTTCCATGCCATGATGCCAAACCACCCAGCATATCTCTTTGTTCAGAATGTTAGACGGACCTTCGTGCCTAAATCTTAACCCTTTGAAAATAAAGTGTATTCGTTCGTGTCATCTTGTCTCTCCTCCTCTCCAACGTTACTGCTGTGACGACCTAATGCAAGTTTCCCTTTCTCATGACACGTCCAAGAACTTATTGTGGAATAACCGCCACCAGCGATTAAAGAGGCTTTAAGCTGGATATCAAGATGTGAGCGCACGGCAGGAGAAGGACAAACGGGAAGACTATCCCCTGAGAAGTGTGAGGAACGTAATCGACGCTTGATATGCGTCCAGAGGTGTGGGAGTGTGGTGGGGGATATGGCTGCTTCTGACGACTGCAGACCTGCTGTGAGCTCGCCCAGCGGTGGGTTTTCTAGCAGTGAACGTGGATCAAGTATGTCAGTGTAAAAGAACAGAATTTTTAATATGGGGCCTCATGTTCCACAGGGGCCAGAGTCGCCCAAAAAGATTCCACTTCCACGTGTTCAATGACCACCCCTGCTACTGACCCTGGCCAGATCAAGTGATGATACTACACTTTGATATTAACCAAAAGGCTGAGAAATAAAATATCCACGGTTTATTTAGCCTTTCAAAGGCCAGTCAAAAATATAACGAGGAACTGTTCTTGATAAGACGTTAGTAACCATGTGTGTTGGAAGACTTGAAAAGGTACAAAACGAAGCCATGCGCATCATTTTGGGCTGCACGAGAGACACCAGCTGTGTAGCAATGAGATACCTCCTTGACTTCCCGACAATGGAACACAGGATCAAGATCTGGAGAGCTCGTGCATACTTAAAAATAAGTGCAGATGAGCAGCACCCTCTGCATGACGCTGTATTCAGAGAAAAGGGTGACAGGCTAAAGAGGGGCAAATCATGGATGGGTCGGGCGGAAGATGTCGTCGGACAGGTCTGCAGTCTTACCAGTATCAACCCCGGCAAGGAATGGGTGCCGGTGCCTCCAGCTTTTAAGTGTACCTTCTCCTGCATTATCACACTCGACAGACGGTGCAGAGAGCAGAACCCTGCAGAGGTTAACGCGCTCATCTATGATCACCCAGATAGCCCCGAAGTGCTCATCTGTACAGATGGATCTGTTGTAAAGCAGCAGAGAAGTGCGTGGGCATTTACAGCCCGCTCAGCGGGCCGAACCGTTCAAGAATCCAGTGGTGCCTACTCCATGACCACGAGCAGCATGACGATGGAGGTGATGGCAGTTACACAGGCTTTCATATGGCTGGAATCACAGCATTATACCAACGTGTGTGTACTAAGTGATTCAATGAGCATGATTCAGAAGGTCGAAGCTGGATCTGTACGTAGACAGTGGACTGAGTCGCTGCGGAAGTCTGTTGTCCGCAAAGTCACCTTCATCTTCGTCCCGGGACATGCGGGAGTCGAGGGAAATGAACGAGCTGATAAATTGGCTGGCTCTGCACCCCCTGTAGATGGCCAGCCCATGGATCGTGCCGATGTTATTAACGCCCTTAAAGATATGGCGAGAACAGAGGATTTTGACGCCAGTGATTCCACATCGCTTTCCAGGATGAAAGACCTGGGAGTAAGAATCGGCACAGCCAGACGCGAGAGGTACATCGGGAAAACAAAGCGCCTCGTCAACCAACACAGAACTGGCACTATTAGCCACCGGACGCTGATGCATATGCTGGGGGGAGGATCTGAGCACCTATGGACATGTCCGGAGTGCAACGAAGATACCCCAACTGATAACTAACTAACTAACCATGTGTGTATTATTCTAGACTAGCCATGAAAGCATATTATAAAAATGTGTTGTGCAAATAACAATGTAACTAAGTAATACATTAGTTATGTTAATACGCTATGATTTTTCATCAACTTATATGACTTAAAATATTAAGGAATGGCAGTTAAGGTTGATTTACAAAAGAAATTAAAAAAATGTTAACAAAGCAATTGCTATAACTGTAAATGTTAGAAATATGTTTGGATTAGGTAATGTCCCTTAGTATGTTTAGTCGTTATGTCCCATGACTTAATTTAATTTTGTTTACAGCTTTTCTTTACGTGGTTTCTCACGAAGTTGTTTGAACAGTATTGTTTATTAATTCGGTCACCATTCAGCAATTATGCTAGCTTGTTGTTACGATATCTGGACATGCTATTAATATAATAAAAATTAGAAAATAAACAAACGACGTACCATTTTATGATTTCTTATCATTTGCATAATTGGTTTTATTTATGAGTGTTAGTAGTGTTAGTAGTAGCAGTCTTCTACCTTGTGCATGATGGGAAACATACCGACCAATCAAAACATGGCAATTGCAGAGAGAAATTGATTGTTGAACTGCTACATAGATCGTGGACAATTACATTGATTATGAATCCTGTACAGTTAGCAGAAAAGCTGGCAAAATTATGATGGCAGTATAGATGTAGTTTCATAGGAAAATGCAAAGAATACCACGGTAAACAGAAGAAAAAAACAATGAGCAAATCCTGTAAGGAAGAAATTGTAACCATAAACTGATTAGAGAAATTAAACGTAGACAGTCAAGATTATTAGGGAATGTTATTAATAAAATCAAAAACCCTAGACTAGTTCGTAACAACCTGCAAGATTATGATAGAAAGAACAAAAGAAAGCCAGAGAGATGAATATCTGGATGGTTAGACTACGTGACATAATTGAGAACAGAACACAAAGCTGATCCACTACTCTGGTGGTGGTGTGAGACGTCGAACATGATTATCTACATGACACACTATAATGACAAACAAATCAAAAGAAATGAAAAGTAGTAAGGTTTAGCTTTATAGAGTCCCGACTGATAACGTCATGGGAGTCGTTGCTGGGGCTAAGGAGTTTATACTTTGTGCGACGCTTGTAGCAGGTCTCTCTATGGAAATACACTAGGCCATATGGGATGAAACCTGGTACAATGAACTCGACCCTCTCGCCTTTAAACCATGCGTTCTTTGTTTATCCCGCACTCTCCACCGAGTTTCGGACCTTGTGTGTAACCGACCGCCGAATACACAACACCTGTACCGCCATGAGAAGCAGTATCTGTGAAGTCGTACATTCAACTCGTCTAGTCGTGAGTGCCGGCTTGACAAACGCAGCTGAGAGCTCGAGAAGTATTGCTTAGAGTTGTGGGATGCAGAGGTGTTTCCAAGGCACCAGGGCCGGGTTACATACTGGCCAAGACCTATTGACGCGTCCTCGTCGAGCGTCCTGGGCAACAGGTCCTTTCGGGGTCATGGCTAAAGTCAGTAGGATCGCCGATTCCTCCGAAGTCGGAGAGTGTCTGCCTGTACGGCGAGGAACCACCAGTCTGCACACTAATAAGCCAGACATGGGACAACGGATACTCACGCAAAACTCAGGTCCTGTATGACATCACACTTATGTTGGACAACAGGATGCCTTCATCCGACATACAGGACTTTGCGTTGGAGCTCAAGCCAACGAACACAAGCAAGCAAGCTTAGAGTTGTAAGACATCATCTCCAGGTGTGTACAATGTTTATTCAGAGAGCACATTCAAATAGGTAGAAAGAAAAATGGAATCACATGTAATAATGTTTCATGTGCGTTGCATAACACCGCGAACAACACAGGTCGATTTTATAGGGAATTTTACGTTCAGTAATTTGCGCAATTGGGAGGATACAAGCCTTACCCTGGTGCGAGGAAATGCAACCTAAAGACAAAATGTCACGGCAGGGCAGACAAGGCCCTATGCCTTGGTTGGCGGCTGGTCGAAGCTCCGACTGGCGGACAATTAGAGAATTGCTTTGCTGATCCGGCAGCTTCTGCAGCTTGTCTTGTTCCAGATGTAGGGGTGTTACCTTTCCTCTGGAGTGAACTATGCAGGCCGAGAGAGGGATCATGCTGCATGGGCAACACATGATCTCTATATTTTAGCCCAGGCTTTGCGCTATGGAGAGGCAATAACTCCATCCCTGGTCTTAACTGGTCTCGGAATCAAAGCGAGAGGCAACTGTTACGGGTTATAAGTCCCTGTCAATTGGTGTAGACATGGGGCGCCACGCGTTGCCTCTGACGGTGGGAGACACCTACAGGTCTCACTGATCAGCTACCGCCCGCCTCAAGCTGGGCAGCCCCCGGCCAATTGGGTGCTGATCGCCACAGCCTGCCTGCTTCAATGGATGCTTGGGGCTAGGACAAAATCTGAATCGCAGGCTGTAAAACCAATGCGCCAGGTACAAATAAAAATAAAAATAGAAACCTCAAGCTACGGCTTACAACCTGGAACGTGAGAACCATGTGTCCAGGATTTTCCACTGACTTGACCAATATTGACGATGTGAGAAAAACGGCTGTGATTGATGCCGAACTCAATCGTCTTAACATTGATATTGCTGGCCTGCAGGAGACTCGCCTCGCCGAGGAAGGGTCACTCAGGGAAAACAATTACACCTTTTTTTGGAAGGGTAGAGAGTAGGCAGAAAAAACGCAACACGGTGTGGGCTTTGCAGTGAAGAATTCGCTACTGGGTGTCGTGAAATCACTGTAATTTAACAATCAGATGATAAAAATAACAGCGACAGGCTGTATTCGCAACTACAAGTTGTTTACTATGGGGAGTCGGTGAGATCAAACAGGACAGTCATCTTTGAAAATTCCCCACAAGACAGAAAATTGTAGGCTTGTTATTGTGATCCGATTGGGAGAATGCAGGAACTCGCTAGCTTGTTTTGGTTGTTGAAACAAGAGAGACCACTTTTGCATTGATTAAACAAAGGGGAGAGAAGAATTCTGAAATGGATAGTCTGCCCCTGGAACCATCTGATGTACTGACATCAAAGAACTTCACTAGAACACTCCAAGGGTCTATGACAAAAGCATGACTTGTTTACAGTTAGTATAGACAAGAAAGTTGACTTGAGCTTGGAATTCTGTACCGCTGTTAGGAATTCGGAGAGCATCTACAGTGTTAGATTTAATTAAAGATTAAATAACATGTGTCTTTATGGCAAATTGTAGAGGCCATCCAGGAGTGATGCGGTGTTGCATAAGGTATTACATATAATGTATTTAGGCCTAATTATTATAGGCAGTAGCCTTGTTAAAACTAGCTAAGGTGAGGAAATAATTAGCTCTGTTAGTTGAGAATAGAGTAGTGAAGTGAGAATAGTGTAGTGGGGTGATATTTGGAGAGATTAAGGATGGGTTGGGAGATGGGGTAAGTGTCCAATAGTGGGATCTTTCAGTGGGGTGCCCACTGGGGTTCTGCACTCTGTTTATTGGTCTTTCCATGTCTTAGCCTGATTCGGACCTAGGTGATGAGCTCATCTGCTCTATGACAGAGTTTAGTTCGCTGATAAATATCTGAGCGAGGCCGTAGGCCTACACTCAGCTGGTAGGATCAGTGACTAGTGCTCTCACCAGATGTGTTATTTCTTTAACAGGTTCCCTGCCAGTTACGAGGAAGTTCTACACGGGTTTTGAAGAAGTTTTACTCCGATTGGGAAGAACACCAGTTGAACAGTAAAATGTTTTCTTACGGAAAATGAATAACGTCCAAGAAGAAAGGTTGTACAATAATGTTTAGGCTGGGCCCATCATCAGGAGGGTCCACCATAACATGGCTCAGAAGAGCAAAACCATATAACGATTCCTGTGTGATAAGGTTCACATAGGATGGGTGATGTTTGTTGATATACCACAAATCATACGAACAATAGTAACTAAACGAGAACTTTAAATGTAACATTCACATGGTGTGGTAGATTCCAGTGAAATATTACAAGGGACATTGTAATTGAGACAATATAGACAATAGATAGGATCAAGTCTATTACCAACAACAGTGATACTTATTTTCACAGTACAGAGATTTGTACATTTTAAGAACTATAGGGACTTATAATGTGCAGTGTGCAACCGATCCATGATCAGTGGTAAATTATAGACTGTATCTATTTCGGATGATCATGTACATGGATTACCAGGTAGCTACAGAAGGAAGTCAGTGTCTGGCAGCAGAGATACATCACTGGGTGAGGTTATCTTGTGCTGACCTAACGTGCTGTGGTGTGTCCTTGCAAGGATAAACTGACTGGGCTTTTGATCTCAGGGTCCGATTCTACACACATTATAGAACACGTCACACATTCTGCGCATACGCTTCTCACATACATTACACTTTTCTTTTAATAAATTAATTGTTATTAATTTTTAGAAGCTAGGGTTGTTGAGTATGTTGCGTTGGGGAAGAATGAGAGGGGGCATGATACAGCAGTGATAGAGAAAGAGAGAGAGAGAGAGAGAGAGAGAGAGAGAGAGAGAGAGAGAGAGAGAGAGAGAGAGAGAAAGAGGTGTCCATAAACTGATGGAGTTTTGTAGACGGATTCTAGTGGTTTCTCCAGGATAATGATAAGGGGTTAAAATAAAATGTGGATGTTGATTCCTCTCACTCCAGGGACGACACTTTAAACGGATACACGACACTGGAAATGATTGAAATTCCAGCAGGAGGAAATGAAAGATTATTATCCTTGCGCTTGGCAACCTCTTGTGGTTTTGCCACCATTATTGCTGCATATGCACCAACGCTCGATTCCTCTGATGATGTGAAGGATTCGTTCTATGAGGAGTTAGACTCCGTGATCAAGGCAGTTCCAAAATCTGACTACATTTATATGCTCGGTGATTTCAATGCTCGTGTGGGCAATGACTTGATTTCATGGCTAGAGTGCCTTGGAAAATACAACATCGGTTGCATGAATGAAAATGGGCAAAGGCTGCTGGAGCATTGCACCAGTAATGACCTATGTATTACAAACTCCTTTTTTTAAAACAAAAGAGATGCATAAGGTCACATGGAAACCTCCAAGATCCGGCCATTGGCACTAGCTGGACTTCATCATCACACGGAGACAACATCTCAACCATATATCATGGACTCGAAGTTACCACAGTGCTGACTGTGATACGGATCATTCTTTGGTTGTTGCAAGGGTTAGACTGAGACCAAAGAGACTCTACACAGCTAAACACAAATCTAGCCCGAGGATTAATATTATTATTACTCACGATCCTGCAAAGTGCTTTCAGTTTCAACGTCAACTTGAAGACGCTTTCACTGATACACCAGAAAATTGTACAGTAAATGAAAAGTGGGGTCAACTTAAGGAAACACCTTATAAAACTGTCGTAGGGGTTTACGGCATTGTGGCTCATAAGAGGCAGGACTGGTTTGCGGCAAACAGTGTGACTCTGCAGCCCTTGATTGATAAGAAGAAGATAGCTCTCTTAAGAAACAAGGAAAGACCAACGCTTAACACTCTGAGTGAGCTAAGGCAAGCTAGGAAGGATGTGCAAAAGGCTGCCAGGCAGTGTGCAAATGATTATTGGATCAAGTTATGTGAGTCCATTCAAATCGCAAGTGATAAGGGAAACATAAGAAACATGTATGAAAGAATAAAGAAAGCCTGTGGTCCAGTGATCAAAAGAAGTGCACCATCGAAAACCTTGACTGGAGAAATCATCACTGATCAAAAACAGAAGATAGACAGATTGGTAGAGCACTATTTGGAGCTTTACTAAAGTGAGACCAAACTAGCGGATGATGCCCTCATCGCCATAGAGGCTCTGCCAACTCTTGACCACATGGACACACTTCTCACCTTAACAGAAGTTAAGTGTGTTATAAATGAACTCGCATCTGGCAAGGCTCTAGGTAAGGATGGGATTCCAATAGAGGTTATCAGGAGTGGGCAAGACACACTTACTCTACAAGTCCAACAGGATTTCAAAGATTCAAGCATCATAACACTGTATAAGAACAACGGCGATCGGAGCGATTGCAACAACTATAGTGGTATCTCACTTCTGTGTATTGTTGGAAAAAGATTTGCCAGAATTTTTGTGCGCAGACTTCAAGTCCTAGGAGATCAAGTCTACCCGAAATCACAGTGTGGCTTTCGACAGAATCGGTCTACCATTGATATGATATTCACTTTGCGACAAATGCAAGAAAAATGCCGTGAACAGAATCAACCACTGCTTATTGCCTTCATCGACCTCCCAAAGGCATTTGATTTGGTCAGTCGGGAGGGTCTGTTTAAGGCACTAAAGAAGATTGGCTGCCCACCAACTCTTCTGTCCATTGTGGAATCGTTCCACACAGGCATGAAGGGTATAATCAAGTTTGATGGTGCAACGTCTGAAGAGTTTGAAATCAAGAATGGTGTTAAGCAAGGTTGTGTACTAGCTCCCACCTTCTTGGGAATATACTTTTCACTTCTACTGAAATATGCCTTTCGTGATCATCATGGTGGTATATACATTCACTCTCGCTCAGATGGCGGCCTCTACAATGCTCAGAGATTGAAGTCACAATGAAGACTGATCAGAGAGTTGCTTTTTGCAGATAATGCTGCAGTTACGACCCACTCTGAGGAAGAATTGCAATGTCTACTATCTGCATTCTCCAATGCTTGTTCTGAATTTGGTTTAACAATTAGCAAACAGAAGACACAAATTATGTCACAAGGTGCACATGGGGTACCATCAATCTTTATTGACGGCGCCGAATTAAAGATGGTAGACCATTTTACATATCTAGGATCAGTGGTAAATTGCAAATTATCCCTAGATCAGGAAATCACCATTAGGATTGGTAAGGCAGCAACAACAATGAACAGGTTAAGAAAAATTCTGGGAGAACAGGAAGCTTACTGCCAAAACAAAAGTCCTTGTCTATCAAGCCTCTGTCCTTAGTACTCTTCTTTATGGCAGTGAAACCTGGACAACTTACTAACACCAAGAGAAACGTTTAAACAGCTTTAATATGCGGTGTCTGCGAAGAATTCTTGGTATTAATTGGCAAGACAAAATCACAAATACTGAAGTATTGGAAAGATCAGGTTGTGTGACGGTTTATTCCATGCTCAGTCTTCGTAGACTTAGATGGATAGGACATCTTAGGAGGATGGATGATGGTAGAACACCAAAGGACATCTTTTTTGATGAATTCCAGATGGGTAAGAGATCTCATGGTCGGCCTCTACTACGATACAAAGGTGTGTGTAAGCGGGACATGATTGATACAGGCATTGATAATGCACATTTGGAGCAAGTCGCCGCTGAATGTGTTGCATGGAGGGTGTCGGATAAATAGTTGATGGCTTAACCCCAAAGAGATAAAAGATCTAGAGTTCCTTTTTCTCAATGTGATCCTGCCCGTTAAAATTAATTTAGCTGTTACTAGCTCAATGATTTGAGACCATTAAATAGAGTTTTGGAGAACCAAGTTCCAACTTGAAGAAGAAGAACCAAGAACCAGCTTCAGGAAAACAATGAAATTTTTACTGAGTTTCCCAAATGTCCTTAGGAGTGGTTCCTTGCCTCTCCTCTACCAACTAAATAATTAATCCAGGGTAATGGCTTACAACCATTTTCGTATGACAAGAGAACTCTCAAAAGAGACAATAACCTGTAATTTTAACATTTATTATATACTAGCTGACCAGGCCCGGCTTCGCCCAGACCCTGGTGGGGAGCATCTCATTTAATTCATATAAGTAGTCATATAAGCTTCCGTTCCCCGCTATCTATCTGTCTGTCTGTCTATCTGTCTGTCTGACCCGGCCCGGCTTCGCCCAGACCCTGATGGGGACCATCTCATTTAATTCATATAAGTAGTCATATAAGTTCCCGTTCCCGACTATCTGTCTGTCTGTCTGTCTGTCTGTCTGTCTGACCCGGCCCGGCTTTGCCAAGCCCCTGGTGGGGAGCATCTCATTTAATTCATATGAGTAGTCATATAAGCTCCCGTTCCCGACTATCTAATGTCTGTCTGTCTGTCTATTTTGAGAAAGAGCACTTGAAAGATCTTTACATCTTGCCCTAACAATTAACTTGGGTAAATGGAGCGTCTTATTTAATTCATATTCGGCCCCTGCTCCCGTTCCCGTTCCCAAAAATGACGACCCGGCCATGCTTCGCCCAGCCCCTGGTGGGGAGCATATCATTTAATTCATATTCGGCGGAGGGAGGAGGAGGAGGGAGCTGGAGGAGGGAGCAGGAGGGAGGTGGAGGAGACTAGAAGAGGAGGGAGGAGTAGGAGGGAGGAGGAGAGATTAGGAGGAGGAGAAAGGAGGAGAAGGGAGGAGGATGAGGGAGGAGGAGACAGGAGGAGGGAGGAGGAGGAAGAGGGAGGAGGAGGGAGGAGGAAGGAGGAGGAGGGAGGAGGAGGGAAAAGGAAGAGAGAGGAGGAGGAGGGAGGAGGAAGGAGGAGGAGGGAGGAGGAGAAGGGAGGAGGAGGAAGAGCAAGGAGGTGGGAGGAGGTAGGAGGAGTGAGGAGGTGAGTGGAGGAGGAGGATGGAGGAGGAAGAGGGAAAAGGAGCGAGAAGGATGAGGAGGAAGAGAGAGGAGGAGGAAGGAGAAGGAGGGAGGAAGAGGAGGGAAGGAGGGAGGAGGAGAATGGAGGAGTAGGGAGGAGGAGGGAGGAGGGGGAGGAGGAGAGAGGAGGAGGAGGGAGGAGGCGGAGGGAGAAGGAGGAGGGAGGAGGAGGGAGGAGGAAGAGGGAGAAGGAGGAGGGAGAAGGAGGAGGGAGGGAGGAGGATGAGGAGGGAGGGGGAGGAGGGAGGGGGAGGAGGGAGGGGGAGGAGAGAGGAGGAGGAGGGAGGAGGAGAAGGGAGGAGGAGGGAGGAGGAGGAGGGATGAGGAGAGGTTGGAGGAGGGGGAGAAGGGAGGAGGACCAGGGAGGAGGAGGAGGGAGGAAGAGGGAGGAGGAGGGAGGAGGAGTAGGGAGGAGGAGGGATGAGGGGGAGGAGAAGGAGAGAGGAGGAGGCGGCGGAGGAGGGGGGAGGAGGAGGGATTAGGAGGAGGAGGAGGGATGAGGAGAGCGAGAAGAGCGAGGAGGTAGGAGGAGAGAGGAAGAGGGAGGAGAAGGGAGGAGGAGGAAGAGGGAGGAGGAGGATGGAGGAGGAGAGGGATGGAGGAACAGGGGGAGGAGGAGGGTAGGAGGAAGGAGGAGGGGAGAGGAGGAGGAGGGGAGGAGGATTATAACGCATATGCCTGTAGATAACTGCAGCGAAAAGGTCCACCTATTTGAGAAATATGCAACAATTTTACATATATAGCAATTCTATTAGAAGTTATGTCCCCTCGCTATATATACATTATAACGTAAATTAGATTCTCTTTTATATATATAGATAAATGGAGCTATTGATTATACACGTAATAACATACAACAAACAATACAGTACAATTACAATATTATGGGTATATTAGTCTCTTAACTAAGTATCTATCTCCTGACTGTATCATACAAGGTCCTCAGAGTTGCATCCGTTCTTAAATATTGGGCCCCTTCTGCTGGCCTAATCTGTGGAAAGAACTGGGTACACCCTGGGTGGTTTACCATCCAGTTATTGGATCTCGGTAACAGTCAATGTAGAATCTTCTGAGTTCTCTTAATTGGTTTCCCCGGTGATTTATTATATTAGTATTGACTCACTGGTATTCTTCACCTATACCTGGATAAAAGGATATGTGATACTTGTCCTGGAAATGTGGTGAAAATTGGCAGGAAGTTGCTATGGAATAGTATTTGGTCTCACTATCTCAGCTGCCTCACTCAGTTAAGTGGCTATTGCATTCAGTCAAGCTGCTGCAACTACTTTCACAAAGTGCTGCATTCACAAAGTCAGGTCTGGATAATGACCACTACCTGCAATTTTAACATCACATAATTCTAATGATATCATAAATATGACATTAGAAATGAAATGTAAAAGCCTAAGAACACAACAAGTGAAAACAATAGAATGAATCTTGTTCTTAGAGAAAATAAACATAGAAGAAAGATAGTCATGGTGTTCTCAATTAGTTATCACCAACATAGTTGTTTGCTCTCACTCCAATCTTCCACTATCAGGTGTTCACGGTTTTAACTAGCAGGTGTGCAGTTTCATCTTCACCTATGCATGTCCTTAGATCTACCGGTTAAGTCATACCTTGATTGATTTGGAATTGACAACTATGTCTCATATCCCATTCTGTTCCTAGTTAATTCTCTTATTCATTTTTTACTATTCAAGAAAAAGGGTCTCATACATTAAGGGCTTTTAAAACTCAGTTCCCATTTCAATGAGTATTTGCTTATAAACAAGATAATTACATTATGGTATTATTCTTGTATAGCCTTCAAGTGCATTCCTCTTCATTAAATTCTTCAAGTGAGAAGATTTCTTCCATTCTCATGGATGTAATATTCATCATCATCATCATCATCATCATCATCATCATCATCATCATCATCATCATCATCATCATCATCATCATCATCATCATCATCATCATCATCATCATCATCATCATCATCATCATCATCATCATCATCATCATCATCATCATCATCATCATCATCATCATCACCATCACCATCACCATCACCATCATCATCATCATCATCATCATCATCATCATCATCATCATCATCATCATCATCATCATCATCATCATCATCATCATCATCATCATCATCATCATCATCATCATCATCATCATCATCACCATCACCATCACCATCACCATCACCATCACCATCATCATCATCATCATCATCATCATCATCATCATCATCATCATCATCATCATCATCATCATCATCATCGTCATCGTCATCGTCATCGTCATCGTCATCGTCATCGTCATCGTCATCGTCATCGTCATCGTCATCGTCATCATCATCATCATCATCATCATCATCATCATCATCATCATCATCATCATCATCATCATGGTTTCCTTAATCATTGTAATTACAATCATTATCCTTGTTACCATGCTTATGACATTACATCATTCTAACATTATCATCATAATCATTATTACATCATTTTCATTACATTACAGTCATGATCATCATCATTGTATTACATGAATGTCATTGCACTAGACCATATGTGTTAACAGGAGTGACATGAAATACAAAGTGGAATTTTGCTTAAATTACACACATAGATGCTGTAATATGTGTAATGTATGATATTGGTTGTGTCGTGCTTAGCGCACAAAACTAGATGATAGTGACATGAATGATATTTTATAAACAGTGCCGTTATGCGCCGGAGTGTCCTAAATTATTATTTAGTTTATGGGTTATGTCGAAGCAGTTCTCTGGTGATAGTCCTGGCCTTTCACATCAAGTTGCCGGCTATCCTGAGATTTACTGTTGGCTTATACTCCCTCTCTCTCAGCCTGTAACTCACTCACTCAACTCAGACATCATTCATATGGATGGATGATCATTTCACTAAGTCTATAGAATCATTCATCACACATCCTTCAAACTGGCATGTAAGGTGGGTACTTATTTGATTTCCCAATGACAACATAAAAGGTTTAACATCTCTGAAATCACAATAAAATCTCTCATTTCACAATCACTCATCATACACATCATCTCTTTAGGAATGACATCATGCTTATGCAGGTGCTTTACACAGAATACATTCACAGATTCAACAAGAATGACATTACAAGGGAATCTCATCCTTCAACCTAACTTATACTATTTCCTGGATATTCAGTCATGCATGCTGGTGGGTTTTATCAAATGATACATTAATATCTGTTTAACAATAATGAAATCACACATGAATCCTCACAGACGTGTTATCAGCAATGAGAAAGTGATCATTGTGATCATTAGACACACTTATGCAATTCACCCAGGATTTAGCAACAGGAAATCCATGAGTTATCACATGCTCTCATAAAATGCATGCAATTTAGGTGATATATTCAATTCACATTCAGGCATTATGAATTAAAATACTTCTTGCATGGCGGTTGGTTACGCACTATTATGTGGCACAAATAGTATTATTCCCCATGGTTGACAGCCATGTCTATATATTTGCCTTACCCCATGTGTGCTGTACCATCACACAAATTATGATACCTGTAGTACTCTTTTTGGTTCTCATGTGTTCATGAATTACAAGAAAACCATTTGTTTGTCCATGTGCTCATGTCAAAATTAAATCTACTGACTAATTACGCATTACACTAATTTTCCTATCAGTGCTGGCACAGGCAAACTAGTTTTAAATCTTACCAGTGGGCATATGTACCATGTCCTTACCACTGCACTAAGAATTATGAGTTCCTTAAGTCACTCTAATTCATTGTAGATTGAGTTTCATGCTTAAGAAATAAAGTTTACAACATGTGTCTAATGTTTTTTTATACATTAACTAAGTTGTTTAGCTGGGAGAAAATAAACACTGTAGTTTTCTCCTAATGTGCAGTTTATCTTATGACTATGATAACTGGGTATAATATTATTTTCTTTGTACTCGATTAAATTCCTTAAGAACTCACCATTCCAAATCATTGTAGATTGAGTTGCTTAAGAAATAAATGTACAACTTGATGCGTATACCTTACATCAGTTGTTTACATTGGGAGAAAATGAAACTCACTATGGTTATTCTTAACGTACAGTTCATATATATACTATAACAATTAACTATATTATAATTAACTTCTTAAGAACTCACCACGTGTTCAACAAGTCGACTTACCAATTCTTCTTCTAGAAAAAAGTATCACACTTAATCTAAGATTTTAAATCAATTATTACTGTTTACCTTTCATGTAAAATGAATTTCTTCCATACTTCAACGCCAGGATTCAGATTTTTCCAAAGTGATGTCGTGGGCTGATGTTTGTCTTCGTCTATCTAACTTATACTAAATTATCTTTGGTAAGTTGATTTTGCAGAGACTATCACTCCCTTTGCTCATCGAATCTCCTGGTTCCTCTGCTTGGGTGGTAAAACAAAACAGGCTGTCTTCCGGATGTCAACTGCTATTTATACCGTGCCTTTTCCGGTTAACGTTTTTCATTGCCAACGGGTATATTAAATCTTGGCTCGTACAATTGTGTAACAAACAATTCGGTTGCGGTGAACGCCGATTTTGTCGTCCTGGAAATATTTAACGTGATGTTACGTTTGTTAAAATATAATATATCACAGGTTCCCATACACAGATATGAGTGCTTTCGTTCAGAAAGCAATGGCAAACTACTGAAAGTAAATTGACAAGACATCACAACCAGACAAAATGTGCTGGGGTTGCCTGCAACGTTATGTAAAGGATATGCAACTAACTTCTTTTTAAAAAAAATTTACCATTGCTTTCTGAACGAGGTGTGAACATTCAAGTCCAACTGACCAGTGTAGGGATTGAACCGCCGACAGGGCACTGGAAATTTATGCGCAAGCGCATTAATCCAGAGGCCACGAAGACCTCTTAACTCTTATTGGAGGAGCAGCAATAAACAGTAAAAGATACACTGACCATTGGTTTATTATCCGAACCATAGCGGAGTTAATTGTAAACATTAGGCGATCAAAATGACCGGATATGAAAATAAAGTAAATAAAAACAATAGTTATCAACACCGACAGCATCAAGCCATTTTTGAATATTAATGTGAATAGAAAGCCACCTGTGTAGGTCAACAGTGTCGCTTACCTACATTATTAACAACAAACGATGACATGTGAGAGGCTGAAAGAAGTAAGAGAATCTAGACAAAGTGACATGCAACAATATGTATATATCGGTCAGCATTGGCGAATGGATAAGAGCGCTCGTTCTTAAACATCCGGTGTGCTGATGCTGAGATACGGGTTTCAACCCCTACACCGGACAGTTGCACTAAAATGTTGACATCTCGTCCTTGACTTGTGGACTTCTTAATTACAAGGACCTCTGCTGCTGGAGTGGGTTTGCCTGATGGAGATGGATACTGGTAATAAGGGAAACGCTGAAGAAGAAGAAGAATCCATGTCCAAAATTCAGTCCAATTATACTAAATATTGTGTTTATGGAGTACTTTTGAGATTAAAGCAAGAGAGAGAGAGAGAGAGAGAGAGAGAGAGAGAGAGAGAGAGAGAGAGAGAGAGAGAGAGAGAGAGAGAGAGAGAGAGAGAGAGAGAGAGCAGCACCAACAAACACAACCAAACATGCAACAAAATGACAAGATTCTTATATCAAATACAATGCATTTTTTAAAAAATCCCTTACAGTACTTTGCGGTCAACAGCAGCATCATGTACTCAGCAAGATAACGCTCAGTAGTTTATCATTGCATTCTGTGCGACCGGCTCACATACCCCGTAAATTACCAACGCGGCAAGAACCGCTACCGATTCTCGCGCAGGTTACATTACTCAGAAGAATATACGGGATTACGGAGAAAGACGTTAACGCCTAGGCCAGGGAGACCAGCACAATTTAAATTACCAATAAAAATTAATATAGATCAAGTGTTGCGTTTACTGTATATTATGGTTTAGACATCCGATTCAATATCCCAAAGACTTATCATGTCTGGTAGCCTTGTGTCTCGTGTGCTGCCACCCATTTTCAATGTCGATATTCATCCATGCCATTATGAAAAACCACCTATTATCGTCTCTCTTTAGTGGGGCCTGCGTGCCTAATTCTTAAATCTGTAAGAATTAAGTTTTTTCGTTCGTTCGTTCGTTCGTTCTTTCCTTTCGTTCGCTTCCCCCTGCCTTTGTTCTGCTTCAACTTTACCACTGCGACGACGTACTACAGCGTTTCCTTTCTCATGACACGTTCACAAACGTAGTGGGATAACCGCCACCAGCGATTAAACCATCTCCAAGCTGGAAATCAGGACGTGAGCGCATGACAGGAGAAGGACAAACGGGAAGACACTCCTCCGGGAAATGTGAAGAACGTAATGGACGCGAGGTACTCGTCAAGGAAGTGGGGGGGGGGGAGGGGGGGGGGAGAGAGAAATGTGGCTGCTTCTGACCACTACAGACTTGCTGTGAGCTCGCTCAGCGGTGGGTTTTGTAGAAGTGAACATGGTTTTCGTATGTCCGTGTATAACATCTTCCACGTCCTTGTGTGTCATTCAGATGACCACCTCCCCTGCTGACCCAGGCTAGAGCAAAGGCAGATGACTACTCTTTGATCTGAGCGCAAAGGTCAATCATTTGAAGGTGATCTGTTTAAAAAAAAAATAAAGGCCTGGTGGTTCCGACAGATCCATGGGCCGACCCATAAAGCCCTCACGTCCCTGTGAGTCATTCGGAGGTCAGCCTCTGCATGTGTCACCGACCAGATGAAGTGCAGATACTACACTTTGATGTGAGCCAAAATGTTGAGAAAGAAAATATCTGAAGATTATTTGGCCTTTCAAAGGCCTGCCATAAATACAGACATACGATATTATTTTATATCAAGATGGGGGTACTAATGTTGTATATATTATTACATAAAAGACAGGAAAGCAGATTATAAAAATGTATTGTGCAAAAAAAGTGTAATTAAATAATAATTTTACATGTTATTACGCTGTTTATTTTTCTTTAACATATATAACTTAAAATATTGGGAACAGGCAGAAAAGTTTGATTTACAAATGGAATTAACGAACAATTAAAAACATTATTGCCAAAACTGTACATGTTAGAAATATGTTTAGAATAGGTAATGTCCCTTAATATGTTAAGTCGTTATGTCCCATTCCTTAGTTTAACTTTGCTTATTCCGTTCGATTACGTGGTGTCTCCCGATGTTGTTTTAACAGAATTGTTTATAAATTCGGTCACCACTCAACAATTATGCGTGCCTATCGTTATGATAATCTGGACATGCTCTAAATAGAAAATACGAAAATAAATAGGCGAAGTACCATTTTATGATTTCTCATCATGTGCATCGTATTTAGTTTTGATTATGATAATTGGCTTTAGTAGTAGCAGTCTTTTTACATTTTACATAATGGAAAACATGCTTACCTACAAAAAGATATTAATTGCAACGAGGAAAAGATTGTTGAACTGCTACATAAATCGTGTACAATTAATTGGATGTGATAGTGTAAAGTAAGCAGAACAGCTGGAAAACATCTGATGGCAGTGGAGATGTAGTTTCTGAAGAAAATGCAAAGACTACTATGGATAGACAGAAAATCCAATGACTAAGTTCTAAAAGAAACAAATGAACATCGTAAACTGATTAGAAAAATTAGACGTAGAATGTAAACAATATTTGGTCACGTTATGAAAAGAAATAAATGGGAGAACTTGGTAACAACTGGCACGATCAAAGGGAAGAGAAAAAGGAGACGGCAAAGAAGTAACTACCAGGAAGGTGAGGCCCTGTTATTTCTTCGCGACAAGAACACTGAGCTGATCCACGACTCTGGTGATCGTGTGAGATGGCGAAACATGACCGCCCACGCTTATCGGCATATCACGTGATGAATGAATCCACGCGTAAAATTCAGTCCAGTGATACTAAAAGTAGGGTTTATGGACCACGATTGAGTTGAGAGAGAGAGAGAGAGAGAGAGAGAGAGAGAGAGAGAGAGAGAGAGAGAGAGAGAGAGAGCAACAGCAACCTGATGTTCATATTCCTCCATGCCATGATGCCAAACCAACAATCATCGTCTCTCTTTAGTCGAGCCAGCGTGCCCAATTCTCAAGTTTGTTTGTTCGTTCGTTCGACTTACTGTGCCTCTCCTCTGCTGGAACTTTATCGTTGTGACGTCATACTGCAGTGCTTCCTTTCTCATGACACGTCCACAAGTTTATTGTGGGATAGCCGCCATCAGCGAGTAAAGCTTCAAAAAGCTAGAAATCAGGATGTGAGCGCACGACAGGAGACGGACACCGTGAAGCACCCTCCGCCGGGAAGTGTGAGGAACCTAATGGACGCGAGGTACTCGTCGAGGGGCGGATGGGGGAGAGATGTGGCTGCTTCTGACGACTGCTGACCTGCTGTGAGCTTGCTCAGCAGTTGGTTTTCAAGCAGTGAACGTGGAATATGTATGTCCATGTATAAAATATTATCCCCAGGGACCAGAGCCGCCCCATCATGTTCTCACGTCCCTGTCTCTCACCCGGATGACCGCCTCTGCATAACCCTGGGATACTACTACAATTTCATCTTACCCGAAGATTATTTGGCAATTTAAAAAAAAAAAACTTTTATTAAGTTTTAAACCTTCTGCATTTGTATTGTTAGTATATCAAAGACACTAACTACGCTATCTCTATCTTTGATTCTATCAGTTTTGCAACCCCTTCCCAGCACCACATCTTCACTTTAGATGTGACTTCACTCTATACATCTATTCTTCATACTGACAGCCTTAAAGCCTTGGATTTTTTTCTTGGAGAAAAGGCACAATCCTACCATAGTCACTGGACCAGCCACTGGACCATTGCTGTGTCTCGCAGAGTTAGTCCTCAACCTAAATTCTTTTGAGTTCAATGGGGACTATTTCGACCAGATCAGCGGCGTCGCTATGGGCACCAGTAGTATATAGGGGATTAGAAAGAGTACACTTCCCCACAGACCCCGCGGTGGGGCCGAATCGCCCCCTAAGGGGGTAACTATAGTGCAAAAATCCCCCGGGGCGACCCCGAGTGCGAGCAACCATTTCTTTCTTTTTTTTGTCGTACATAGGCCTGCAAATATCGTAGGAGCCGACCGCACCGGGGGTCTAGGGGGCCCGTCGCAATGGGAAGTTGTTGCATCTAGGGAGGTTGCATCTGTCGCACTAGGGATTGTCGTCTCTGTACTCTCTATCGTAGTTGCCGCCCCTGTTGCTTCTGTGTACAAGGCTGTGTGCGCCTGGCTATCTGTCTGTGCCTGTCTGTGCGCGTCTGTGTGTCTGTCTGTCTGCCTGTCTAGCTTTCTGGCTGTGTGGGTGTCTGTCTGTCGGTCTGTCCACCTGTCTGTCCGTCTGTCTGTCTGCCTGTCGGTCTGTCCGCATGTCTGTCTGTCTGTCCGCCTGTCTGTCTGTCTGCATGTCTGTCTGTCGGTCCGCCTGTCTGTCTGCCTGCCTGTCTGTCTGTCCGCCTGTCTGTCTGTCGGTCCGCCTGTCTGCCTGCCTGTCTGTCCGCCTGTCTGTCTGCCTGCCTGTCTGTCTGTCCGCCTGTCTGTCTGTCTGTCCGCATGCATGTCTGTCTGTCCGCCTGTCTGTCTGCCTGCCTGTCTGTCCGCCTGTCCGCACCTGTCCGCACCTGTCCGCCTGGGACGCTATCTGTCTGCCTGTCTGTCTGCCTGTCTGTCTACCTGTCCGCGCCTGTCCGCCTGTGCCTGTCTGTCTGCCTGTCCATCTGGGTGTCCGCGCCTGTCTGTCCGCCTGTGTCCGCGCCTGTCTGTCGGTCTGTCCGCCTGCCTGTCCGCGCCTGTGTGGGTGTCTGCGGCTGTCTGTCGGTCTGCCGCTGTCTGTCTGTCCGCCTGTCTGTCGCCGCCTGTCCGTCTGTCTGTGTGGGTGTCCGCGCCGCTGTCTGCCTGCCTGTCCGCGCCTGGGTCGCTATCTGTCCGCCTGGGACGCTATCTGTCCGCCTGTCTGTCTGCCTGTCTGTCTACCTGTCTGCGCCTGTCCGCCTGTGCCTGTCCGCGCCTGTCTGTCTGTCCGTCTGGGTGTCCGCGCCTGTCTGTCCGCCTGTGTCCGCGCCTGTCTGTCGGTCTGTCTGCCTGTGCCTGCCTGCCTGTCTGTCCGCCTGTCTGCGTGTCTGCGGCTGTCTGTCTGTCCGCCTGTCTGTCTGCCTGTGTCCGCGCCTGCCTGTCGGCCGTTGTCTGCCTGTCCGGGTCGCTGTCTGTCAGCCTGTCTGTCGGTCTGTCCGCCTGTCTGTCTGCCTGTCTGTCTACCTGTCCGCGGCGGTCTGTCCGCCGCTGTCTGCTTGTCCGGGTCGCTGTCTGTTCGCCTGTCTGTCGGTCTGTCCGCCTGCCTGTCTGCCTGTCTGTCTGCCTGTGTCGCCGTCTGTCCGCCTGTCTGCGTGTGGGTATGTGTCTGTCCGCCTGTATGTCTGTCTGTCGGTCCGCCTGTCTGTCCACCCGTCTGCGTGTCCGCGCCTGTCTGTCCACCTGTATGTCTGTCTGTTTGCCTGTCTGTGTGCCTGCCTGTCTGTCCACCTGTCTGTCTGTGTGTCTGCGGCTGTTTGTCGGTCTGCCGGTCGCTGTCTGTCCGCCTGTCCGTCTGTGGGTGTCTGTCGGTCCGCGTGTGGGCCGCTATCTGTCCGCGCCTGTGTGACGGTCTGGGTCGCTGTCTGTCCGCCTGTCTGTCTGGGTTGCAGTCTATCCGTGTATGTTTGCCTGTGCTCCTGCGCCTCTGTACGCGTCTGTGCCCAGCTGTCTGCCTTTGTGCGTCACTATGTGTGTGCACGGGTGTCGAGGCGTCTGTATGTGTGTGGCTGTTTGTGCACGGGTGTCGAGGCGTCTGTGCGTGTTGCCCCCTCTACGGCCGCCTCTGTTGTCTCCTCGATTGTCCCCTCTAGCACCTCCATTGCAACTTCTACACACCTTCTCTCGACCGTCTCCTATTTTGTGGGTTGGACAGCCACACAAGGTACGCATCGCAGGTGTATCGTCCACCTAGGAGGCACCCCAGGCGCCCGCCACCCTTGGAGACACCCTATTAGACATATGTGGTATACAGGTACGAATCGCTAGAACCATAGCACAAGCAACCATGTCTATACAAGCAACTTTCGAGAGTATGGGTCTCCGCGCCGAAAAGGCCGTAGCTCCCCACCTTCTCCTCGAAAACACCTACGACAGCAACCTCGTACCCGACATTGCGAAAGTCGACTACTTGGAGGGCAACCTCGGTCGCACCCATCTCCAACCTCTCGATGGACTTCCAGTCTTTGTCGACGACCTCTATGTGTTCGGCTATCTACGGCGCGAAGACTGTGTGTCCAAGGGTGGAAGTATTTGCTGCACCTCGGGGGAGAACGGCAGCGCCAAGCTGGTAGTCGCAGACATCTTCGCCGCCGCCCGCAAAAGCTTGGGTACAGCCCCAGATGGCAGCCCCCGCGGGCACATCCACACTGCTATCGCCCACACCGTTGGAACCTACAACACCACCGCTGGTGGAACAATCCGAGCCACCATCGCCAGGATAGAGAGCGATACCAACCGTAGAGCCCTACAGAAGTGGCAAGAGATATACCCCAACACGGTGCCCGTAGCCATATTTGTAGCCAAACTCGATGTGTCCGAAATTCCCATGGCCGAGCTACTGGCCGAATTGCCGAGCTTCGAACGACAGCTACACATCCACGGCTACGGCCTCTATTGCATCGACTATACCCAGGATTTCTCTGGTGTTCTCGATCGCCAGGTGTTGGTGGAATACCTATGTGCGAACCACGACTTCCGCGAGCAGGGGAGCCTAGCCACAGCCATAGGAGACGACAAGCCCACAATTCTCGACAATACCAACAGTGTAGGACGGCACGTATGTACCTGGGTCCAGAGCTGCGAGGGTGGGTACACGACCCGCACCAAGATATACAACAAGGTCGTCTCGAACTTCGAGGCTGGCGAAATCCGCGAATCGTTTGGTGGACACCTAGCAGACTATGCCGACTGCCCCAACCAACACCTCCGCCAAACATTCCAACATCCAGACACCCAAGCACGTGGTTGCACCCGTATCGAAGTGTCCCTATATGTCTGTCGCGGGCGCGCTCTGTCGGCAACAACTGCCACCGAAGTCCTGCAAGAAGCGCTAGCCTTGGTCTCGCCACCAACGGATGGATTGTTTGTTGTGCAACCACCAGCCAAACAATGGGAAAGATTTGCTGCATGTCTCGACCGCTGCTTGGTTCTGGCCTACCGACCACAGGGGGAAATCTATGTGGGGTGGTACGCCCACACCACCACCGGACGGCTATCGGGTGTTCGAATCCGCCCCACCCAAGAAAAGGTCGACAACGATGCAACCTGGGAGCGGGCGGTACTGTGGGCCGCAGCAGACTTTGGCTTTCGCGCTTGTCCAATCTTTCGGCTCGACATTCTAGAGGCCAAAGCCGAGGCGGGTGTGGAGCTCGCGCCTCTCCGCTGCTATGCCAAGGACAAAGATGCAAAAACCATCCTAGCCGCCAGCAAGAGACCAACTGCGCTCCACCCCAACGGCCCGCCCCTCCAGACCATATTTCCAGAGATCCCAACCGTTTCCTGGACCTGGAGGAGCAAGAAGTGCCATGCAATTGGTGTGGAGGTATCCTCCTACGATCTGGAGGAGGTACCCCAAATCGCCCAAGAACGTGTTGTCTCGCTCCTTTCGACCAGAGCCCGCGAAGACCGTCTCCTACAAATCCAAGATGCAGCAGCAGCCGAAGCCTGGCGCCATCGCATGTGGGAGGAGCAGGAGGCGGAAGTACAGAGACGAGCCACAGAACTCGAACGACTGCGCCAATATACAACGGCTAGCAAGATATACAAAGAAAGGAAGCAGCATATATACGAGGAGGTGGTATTGGGACTGCAAGGAGGCACAGAGAAACTGTCCGCGATGGTGGGTCGTCTGGAAATCCTCGGATATAGGCGACAGGGACAAACACTCCCCAGAGTAGTTGTGTGCAAAGTTGGGGAAACTACACCCAGCGCTGTATGGGCCACCAGATGGTTGGAGAAACTTCTCGCCGCAACCGAAAATTGTTTCGAGCGTCGTATAGACTGCTACAACCGCACAACTTTCTGGCTCCCAGCCGGAGCGAAGGGGATCTCCAAGCTGGAAATCGATGTACTTCCAGCCAGTACCTTCTACAACGAAGAAAGTCGAGAGATACACTGGAACAAAATCCAAGTCGTCCGCACCCCAAAACCCGAACAGCTAGCACTCCTCCAACAGATAGCGAGTGTAGCCGACGAACAGGCACCACGCCTACAAGAGCTCCAGGCCACACTCGCACAGGTCCCCCCACCCAAGGCAAAGGATACATCGAAGGCTACAGATCTTCCAGCTGGTGTGTATCTGTGTCGGCGGTATTCCGTAGGGACTTTCCAGGGCACACAACGCATAGTCCTGTTTCTTTCCCCAACCAACGCAGAAGGCGAGCCATCTACAGACGTAGAAACCCCTGTGTATGGGCACTTTCTCGCCGCAGAGGTTGCCAGACTCGGTGGACCCACCGAGCTCGAGAAAATGCAATCCCCCATGTTCTGCCGCCTCGGCGATATTCGAACCACACCACAGAAAAAGAAGGCTCACCTGGTCGTGCTAGCAGCCATTTGCAAATAGAATACCTCGAGTGGCATGCCTAGGAGGCCACAAACCCTCCAGGGATACAAAACACATAGCCGCCACCACAACCCACAACATACAGCTCTGCATACTCTGGGGAGACCCACGCCGCTGCCGTCTCGCGCGAAATATGGCCTAAG
The DNA here is from genome assembly GCA_963921405.1 of Cepaea hortensis. Classification (NCBI taxonomy): domain Eukaryota; kingdom Metazoa; phylum Mollusca; class Gastropoda; order Stylommatophora; family Helicidae; genus Cepaea; species Cepaea hortensis. The sequence goes on along the minus strand of CAWUFQ010000312.1, from coordinate 95,867 downwards.
ATAGTAGCCGGACCCTTCCACTCGGCAGCCTGTCGTTCGAGCTCCCCCAGATCTACAAACTCGTGCTTCTCTGGCCGACTATCGTATTCGGCCTGGGCAACACGAAATTGTTCGTATACAAAGTGGGGGGTACACCCTCCTCGTACAAACTCCATCTCGCAACAGCTGTAGGGGTTCGCCGCGTGCACGGCTTTCTTTTCCAACTCTACACCTCGAAATGGAAAACTAGTAGGTCTACACAGCACCACAAAGGCTACCAACGAAGATGGAGAGTCCGCAACTGTCGTACAAATTCCATGTCGCAACCAACCGTAGGGGTTCGCCGCGTGCACTGCTTTCTTTTCCAACTCTGCACATCGATATGAAAAACTAGTAGGTCTACACAGCGCCACAAAGGCCTCCAACGAAGATGGAGAGTCTGCAACAGTCGTAGAACAACAGTATGGGGGTTGGCAGAATTCGTGCAATGGAACGTGCCGTGCAGACTCCATTGTACATCTTGGAAGGCTCGAATCTATATGCTAGCCGCGGTGGTTCGATAGGCTCTACCACATAGGATCTAGATAGCTGCCACATAGCAGCCTAGCACCTAGGCTCGAATCTATATGCTAGCCGCGGTCGTTCGACCCAGACCGTCGCACAGGCGCGGACAGATAGCGGCCCACACGCGGACCGACAGACACCCACAGACGGACAGGCGGACAGACAGCGACCGGCAGACCGACAAACAGCCACAGACACACAGACAGACAGGTGGACAGACAGGCAGGCACACAGACAGGCAAACAGACAGACATACAGGTGGACAGACAGGCGCGGACACGCAGACGGGTGGACAGACAGGCGGACCGACAGACAGACATACAGGCGGACAGACACATACCCACACGCAGACAGGCGGACAGACGGCGACACAGGCAGACAGACAGCGGCGGACAGACAGGCGCGGACAGGTAGACAGACAGGCAGACAGACAGGCGGACAGACCGACAGACAGGCGAACAGACAGCGACCCGGACAGGCAGACAGCGGCCGACAGGCAAGCGCGGACACAGGCAGACAGACAGGCGGACAGACAGACAGCCGCAGACACGCAGACAGGCGGACAGACAGGCAGGCAGGCACAGGCAGACAGACCGACAGACAGCCGCGGACACAGGCGGACAGACAGGCGCGGACACCCAGACGGACAGACAGACAGGCGCGGACAGGCACAGGCGGACAGGCGCAGACAGGTAGACAGACAGGCAGACAGACAGGCGGACAGATAGCGTCCCAGGCGGACAGATAGCGACCCAGGCGCGGACAGGCAGGCAGACAGCGGCGCGGACACCCACACAGACAGAAGAACAGGCGGCGACAGACAGGCGGACACACAGACAGCGGCAGACCGACAGACAGCCGCAGACACCCACACAGGCGCGGACAGGCAGGCGGACAGACCGACAGACAGGCGCGGACACAGGCGGACAGACAGGCGCGGACACCCAGATGGACAGGCAGACAGACAGGCACAGGCGGACAGGCGCGGACAGGTAGACAGACAGGCAGACAGACAGGCAGACAGGTAGCGTCCCAGGCAGACAGGTGCGGACAGGTGCGGACAGACAGGCAGGCAGACAGACAGGCGGACAGACAGACAGGCAGGCGGACAGACAGACAGACAGGCGGACAGACAGACAAGCAGGCAGACAGACAGGCGGACAGACAGGCAGGCAGACAGGTGAACCGACAGACAGACACGCGGACAGACAGACAGGCAGGCAGACAGACAGGCGGACCGACAGACAGACAGGCAGACAGACAGACAGGCGGACAGACAGACAGACATGCGGACAGACCGACAGTCAGACAGACAGACGGACAGACAGGTGGACAGACAGACAGACAGGCGGACAGACCGACAGACAGACACCCACACAGCCAGAAAGCTAGACAGGCAGACAGACAGACACACAGACGCGCACAGACAGGCACAGACAGATAGCCAGGCGCACACAGCCTTGTACACAGAGGCAACAGGGGCGGCAACTACGATAGAGAGTACAGAGACGACAATCCCTAGTGCGACAGATGCAACCTCCCTAGATGCAACAACTTCCCATTGCGACGGGCCCCCTAGACCCCCGGTGCGGTCGGCTCCTACGATATTTGCAGGCCTATCTACGACAAAAAAAAGAAAGAAATGGTTGCTCGCACTCGGGGTCGCCCCGGGGGATTTTTGCGCTATAGTTAGGGGGCGATTCGGCCCCACCGCGGGGTCTGTGGGGAAGTGTACTCTTTCTAATCCCCTATATACTACTGCACCAAGATGGGTCCTAGTTATGCCTGCCCTTTAATGGGCTATCTGGAGCACCAGCTATGGAATCAATATACCGGCAGGCTCCCGGAGCTCTACAGGAGGTACATCGACGACTGCTTCGGTGTTTTAGACATGCCCTTGTTAGATCTCCAGGACTTCATTTCCTTTTTCTCCAACTTTCATCCTAGCATCAGACTCAACTCCACTATTTCTTCGTAGGCTGTCAATTTCCTAGATCTAACAGTCTCTTTAGGTTCCGCTGGTCTGCGCACGACGGTTATTATAAACCTACTGACTCCCACGCATTCCTTCTCTATACCTCCTCACATCCCAACTCTTGTAAGGATTCTATTCCCTTCTCCCAACTGTTACGTCTCCGACGGCTTTATCAGGATAATAACGACTTCCGCCAAAAAGCCCACGAACTATTGGATTTCTTCTGCCTTCGTGGCTATCCTGATACTGTTTTGTCTACAGTCCTTTACCGCTGTCAGTCTATCAGTCATACCGAGGCTCTTTCCTCCATGCCTAAACCACGAAACAATAGGCCATTCCTTTCATTAACCTACCATCCCCACAATATTGCTGCCAAGAATATCCTCCTTAGGCATCTATTCTCCAGGCAGACCCGATCACTCGCGATGTCTTTTAAGAGATCCCTGTGGTGGCTTACAGGTGGGATCGTAACCTCTGGGATGTGCTGGTCCATAGGAGTCTACCCCAACCTCATACGTCTCTTCTTGGTACGCTGGCTTGTATTCGATCACATTGTCAGACCTGCCCATATGTACTTCAAACCCAGAGTCTGGCATTCCCCAAGACCACTTTCCACATTCGTGAGAGTTTCTCATGCATGAGTCGCAACGTTATATATGCGATCGTCTGCACTCGTTGTGACATGAGGTATATCGCTGAGACAGGCTTACGTCTTGCTGACAGTTTTAGGCAACACCTATCTGATATCAGCAGTGGTGCCCAGAAACCGGTGCCCATGCACGTCAACAGTTCTGACCACTATGGCGTGGCGGACATACAGGTCACGGTCCTAAAACCGTGCGTATCTCACGAACGTGATCGCAAGACGTTGGAAAACCGCCTCATTTTCCAGTAGGGGACATTCTCCCCTAACGGCCTTAATGATCAACATAGTTTCATTTAACTTCCAACTCCTCTCTCTCTCTCTGTCTCTCTCTCTGTCTCTCTCTGTCTCTGTCTCTCTCTCTCTCTTTCTCCCCCCCCCCCCCCGCAGCCTTATAGTCCACTAGAATAACCTGACAGCGTAACTTTTACAGAGGGTTGCCATCATGACTAGCATTACTTTTTCCGTTAGTGATTTTTCGACAAGTTTGCGTTCGGTGGTTTGTCATTGCTTTCTGAGCGACCGGTACTCATGCTATCCTATGCTAACGAACACAGGGCGTACTGCATTCCAAGCGCCCACTAACTGGGTATGCGGAATTGCGAACTAAAACCTTCGCCACAGAGCCTGCTTTAGTTCACTGCTGATTCGCCCTTCTCCGTTCGCCCACATGGGTGTCCCCCCGCCCATCGGGCGTCTTAGCCAATCCCTGTTACCCATCGACCCGTTTCAAACCTCCCATCCGGCCGTTTCCACACTCATCAAACGGCTAGCACTTTAAACACATTCAACCAAGACAGGATTCGGCTAAGCAATCTCTGTATTTTCTATGTAGTGATTATTTTATTCATTTTGTGTCTGTTTGTGTTGTTTTGTTCTGTGCTGACGAAGGCTTTGGCCGCAACGTCCAGTTTGTTTCTTTTAATCGTGTTCTAGTGAAGTTCACAATCTACTTATCGTGTCTTGCTAATTAATTAGTATTTTAACAGACGTGCTGCGAGTATGATATGTGTGTAGGTTTATCGTGTATATCATGATATTTGTGTTTGTATATTGAATCGGTGTGCAATGCGTTTCAACATCAAGTTACAAAGAATATTTTAATAATATGCATAAATTATGAACAAAAATATTAACTTAAAGAATGTCCTTCCACACACTCTTTCACACCCACAACATTGAATGAAACGATGGTGTGGTTATCGGCTGTTCATGAAGCAAAACTGGAACACCTGATGTTGACAGCACACGGCCAACTCTTGTACCACCTTTATATATATATATATATATATATATATATATATATATATATATATATATATATATATATATATATATATATATATATATATATATATATATACAAAACAATGTCGTTTTAGTTAACAAATAAAGCATATACATTTTATGCAAGTGTGACAGCATTACAGTCATGGCATGGTGTAACCACGTACATATGGTGGTTGATTAATCATTCGTTCCCATTCAAACCAAACCATTTAATATAAAACACTTCACACTTTGTCGTTTACAGGGACGAGGAATTTATTTTTCCGTTCAGTGGGCCTGGAGAAGGTCAGTACAAAGGATTTATCTGTGTCGGCTAAGCAAGGGTCAAAACCTCGGTTGAAAACGAACACTGACTCACAATGAATGTGTATGCTTGTGGTTGACAGGGTAAGAGAGAGAGAGAGAGAGAGAGAGAGAGAGAGAGAGAGAGAGAGAGAGAGAGAGAGAGAGAGAGCGCGGGGGAAGGGGGGAAGGGTGTCACATAATGAATCACAAAGAATGTATTCTGAGTTAGCGGGGTGAGAAGTTTAAAACCGGAAAGCTGCCGTGGTCCAAGGTGATTCCAAGGATTAAATTGTGATCGCTCTTGGAGTTTGGAGTGGTGTGGAGTTTTTTGTAATAGGTTTCCACTGAAAAAAAAATTCACTTTTCGGTCCCACTATTTATGAAAATTATACATTTATCCACGCATGACTAGGGTTCAAATATACATCAACACAGTCACTAACCACAGAGATGTATACATACCAGATATATACACACACACACATTAATGTGTATATTTCCACACACGCACACACACGCATACCCACTTATACGTATGTGTACAGACATATCTATGCATGCATGAACCAACACAGATATAGATGTAGCTCTATGTTTGTATACCTTATCCAAATCCCACAGACAAATTTGAAATGTGTATATTCCCTTTTAACTAAGTGTTTTTGAATATTTCTTTGATTTTGATTTGGACCATGTGCTGTATTATATGTGTTTTGTATGTTCTGAATCTGTATGTTGCTGCATTTCTACAGGTCCACACCACATACCTGTACTCTACTAGTGCAGTCATCAATCTTATGTGATTATTTTCTGTGGTTTTGGGTATTGTGTTAAAAAATATTGCCTTGTACATATCTGTCTTCAATTTGGTGAATATCTCAATTAGTTGTCTTAAAGAGTCTAGTGCAGTCTGTACTGTTGGGCATGTAAAACAAATGTGGTCTTCTGTTTCTTGTATGTTTTGTCTGCAGAGGTGACATGGTGCTATTCGTTTTGACCTGTGTGCTTGTTTTTCGGTAGTAGGTATCATGTTAAAGATCAAATGATATGTAATTTTCCTCGCCTTGGGAGCTATGTTTGAGTTGGGTAGTACATGCACATGTGTAGTCTTGTATGTAGTAAGCAGACACAGATCACCCGTTGCATGAAGCGCTGGACGTAGTTAATGGCCAGGAACAGATAAGAGGGAAATCATGGATGGCTCAGGCGGAGGATACGATCAGACAGGTGTGCCCCTTGGAGAACATTAGGCGAGGAGAGGAGTGGGTCAGAGTGTCAGCCGAGCAGTCAGAATTGTGCAGTTATAATCACATTGAAACGGGAGTGCAGGGAGTGGCTAGAGGGGCCACGGAAGTGGAAATTCAGCAACTAATTCAAGATAATTCTCGCCCGGGTGATGTGATTATCTACACGGATGGTTCGGTGTTGAGAGGTAGGAGAAGTGCTTGGGGGGTTCTTGGCAAAAACTAATGGTCGGCGTTTGGTGCAGGAGAGCCTGGCGTATGGTGACGCAACATCTAGCTTAAGAATGGAGGTGGAGGCGGTCAGTGCAGCTTTCCGCTGGATAGAAAACACGATACATACACATATTGTGATTGTAACTGATTCAGAAAGCATGCTGCGGAAGGTGAGAACAGGCAGGCTTCGTGCAGAGTGGCTTGCTTTGCTTCGGAGGTCACGGGTAGCAAGCATCACCTGGATCTTTTCTGCGGGGCATGCCGGTTTGCTGTGGAATGAACAGGCGGACAGATTGGCTGGCTCGGCAAAACTTGGTGGAGTATTGATGCATGACAAGACAGACGTGGTTGCGGCCTTGTGGGAGCAAGTGTACACCTCGGAGGAGCAAATGGATCATCATAGTCTGGTAAGAATGAGGCAGCGAGGTGTTACGAGGGGATCTGGCCGACGCTCGACGCTCAGTGGAAAAGCGAGACGGGCATATAATCAGATTGTTACTGGAACTATTAGTGTTGGAACTCTTCGCTGGCTGCTGAAGATGGGGACGGAGCGCTTATGGGAATGTCCCGAATGATGTGATTTCAGTTCCTAAATCAATCAATCAATCAATCAATCCTCTTGTAATTCTAACTTGCAGTGGGGGTGTTGGTTGTTTAGCAAGGCAATTGTAGATTTGGCGTGTTATCTGGTGTAGTAAGTGCTCACTCCTTCGGGGTGCTTGTATACATGTCTTATAGAATACTGGTAGAGTTCCAAAGTAGTGTGGTGTGTTAGGATGTATTCTCCTAAGGTGTTGCAGTCTCATTTCTATATAGTAGAGTGTTTGTGTGTTGTTCTGGGTGACTAAGGATGTGTCCTATATGTTGGATTCTCAGCGCTTGAATCTTTATGTGTATGTCTTGCAGTGCTATTCCTCCTTGTTTCTTGTCCTGTATGTGTGTCTTATGCAGTATGCAGTAAACTGTGCTGCCACAGATGAAACGTCTGATATGTTTGTTGATGTCTGTGATTGTCTGTCTTGGAGGGTCTAGTACGGTAACTAAATATATAATTTTGGGGATAATGAAAGTGTTGACAATGATGCTCCTGTCGAAAATTGTAGATGTCTTGTACTTGTACCTGTGTAGCATGTCTGTGATTTTTGTGTGTGAGATTTTGCCATGTTTGTGCGTGTATCTGTCTAGAGTTGTTTGGACATGTGATGCAATATACCTTAATATTGTCTGTGGCCGTTAGGTCTGGAGGAAAATCGGCTTTATTCCGCCATTTTCCGAAACCCATTATGTGATTTGTTTACGTTTAATTTGGCCCCACTCCCTTTAACAAATTTTGTAAATATATGGAGTACCTATGTTTTGGATGTTTTGATGGCGGGGAAGAAAACGGTGTCGTCTGCGTATGCAAGCAACTTCCGCTCTCCTCCGCCTGGTATGAATGTGCCTGTGATGTTGGTGTCTTGTCTGATTCCTTTTAGTAGTGGTTCTAAAACCAGTACATATAGGAGCGGCGACAGAGGACATCCTTGTCTTACTGATTTGTGAGCCGGAACCCCGCAGTGAGTTTGTGGTTAAACGAAGTTTCGAATCCTACTCGACCCCTGATCATCTCATGTTTCCCGGAGAATACCATATCCCCGTGATACCTATGTGGATTGATGTCGTACGTGACTGCTACCATCAAGTACACTCTCCCGATCTTTCTTTCTTGACTAGTCTAGAAATTTCTAGAAAAGACGAATTTAGCCGGGGTTTCCCCAAGCTATTTTAAGATCAGACGGGAGTCCACTTGCCTAGTTACGACCTATAGGATTATTCGCTGAGTGAAGACACGTGACCTTGTTGGTTTCGTCACAATACCAAAGTACATCTTTGTTGGTGAATTACAAATGGGTAAGAGATCTCAGGGTCGGGCTCTACTACGATACAAAGATGTGTGTAAGCGGGACATTATTGATACAGGCATTGATAATGCACATTGGGAGCAAGTCGCCGCTGAACGTGTTGCATGGATGGCAAACATCAGAAATGGAATAAAGACAAAGGAGAAAATTATTGCAAATATGTCACACACCGAGCGTGTGTGACGTAAGATGGTGCATGCTGGTGGAAATGACCACGTGTTCACATGCACCCACTGTGGACGAACATTTACAGCGCGAATTGACCTTATCAGTCACATTCGCTACCGCCAAGGGTAATAGTTATTATGCCTTTTAGCAGCACAATCTATCGCCTGTCAAGATGGCAAGGTGCCAATGAGCAGTCCCAATGCTACAGTAGGAGTTATAGCAGCGCTAGATATTATTAGAAGGTTGCAAGTCACGTGGTTTGGCCATGCAAGTAGGTTACCAACTAACAGAATACCACAACAAGCAATAATGTACAGACCAGATTGAAGGAGAGAAAGAGGCCGACCACGTAAACGATGGACGGAAGGAATAGCAGAGTCCGTGGGAATATCGATACATGAAGCCCATAAGCGGGCACTCTTCCGATGTTTATACTTCACCTCAATACCGCAAGGTATAAGAGGAACAAGATGAGATGAGATGAGTAGCAGTCAGATGGGTAGAGAATATAAAGGATAAGAAATATTGTCCCGAATAAACACTGCTAGTGTTTAGTGTTTGTGCCGGTCTCTCTGGTCTAGAGGTTACACGACTTTCTCCGTAATCTCGTATACTCTCGTAAGAAATGTGACGTTGCGTGAGAATTGGTAGCGGTTCTCTCCGCGTCGGTAAATTACGGGGTATGTGAGCCGGTCGCTCAGAAATCAATGGCAATATACTGAGCGTAATCTTGCCAAGAAATCAACAATCAGCTGAAAGATGCTAATGTTGTCAGCGATGTCCTGTAAAGGATATGCGAACTTCTTAGCGTTTGTACGAGTATAATCCAATGAAGGTAACGGCAGTAAAATTATAATTGTATGCCTCACAAACAAATGCCTAGAAAGATTATGTTTCGTCAATTCATAGAGTGAATCAGCACAAGTATCTCTCGTCAATTCATAGAGTTTATCAGCACACGTATCTTTCGTCAATTCATAGAGTGAAACCTATGTTAAAACAAATAGTTTATTACATTTAATATTTAAGTAAACGATTAATTTACTTATCCTCCTTTGATAGGAGGCGACCGTTGGGGTTCATAACATTAATTATGATTAATGGCCAACTGGTGGGCTCGCTCAACAATGTCTGTCCTCTTCCTGCTGGAGACATTGAGTGCATTCTCGGCTGAGAATGTGCGGGTCTACATCAGTAGCACTTTCAGTTCCTGGACATTGTGAACTAGGCATTTCCTGAAGCCATCGGAGCAGACGAGCTGGCACTTCTTCCAGGTACCGCAACCAATGATTGGCATCTTATACTGACCCCTGAACCTCCTCATGACTGTTGGTAACACTTTCGACCTGTAAACGGCCTGCCAAAAATATATCCTTAACCTGATGAGGCCGTAACCAGTTTCTTTTAAGTCTGGTATAATAAAATCATATATATCATTATTAAGAAGCAATACAAAAAAGATTATAAAATATATATTATGCAGACAGAAAACTAAATAATCCAATTACTTGTGTACACACACTTGGCTCAATTTCTTTTACATATATGAATTAAAGTATTTGTAAATGGCAGCAAAGGTTAATTTGCAAATGAAATTAACTATATATTAATACGTAATTTCCAAATCTGTAAGTGTTAGAAATAGATTAATTAATGCTCTTTAATATGTTAAGTCGTTATATCCCTTGCCCTAATTTAATATTGTTTGTTCCTTTTGATTATGTGGTCTCCCCCCAAGTTGTTTGAAGAGAATTGTTCATAAATTCGTTGACCACTCAGTAAGTATGCTATGATGTTGTTATGATAATCTGGGCATGCTCAATTTTTTTTTTTTTAAAGTAACAAACTAAATAAGCGAAGCATAGTTTTATATCTTATCATGTGCATAATATTTTGTTTTGATTATGATAATTAGAGTTAGTAGTAGCTGTCAGATCGGTAGAAGATATAAAGGAACAGGAATATTGTACTTAATAAACACTGCTAGAAACATATTTTCAAAAACAACAACAACTCAGGTTTAGCTGTTGCACAAGTATATAATACTGTGAAAGAAACGGCAGTAAAATCTATAAAGCTAAATTTATTTGTTTTTGTTTTTAAATCCACAGAAAATCATGTTTCATCAAGTCATAGAGTGAATCAGTACAATTATTTCTCGTCAATTCATAGTGTATCGGTACAACTATCTCTCGTCAATTCATACAGTGAATCGGAACAGCTATCTCGGAACTGTCATAACATCTGTTGGGAGGTATATTAAAGACATTAGATCAAGCATCACGATGGCAAAGATGCCTGATGGAAAACTTACTGACCAATACAATTATTTCAATTCCATCCATCCATCATGTGCCATGCTGATAAGCGTGGACGGTCATGTTCTGCCATCTCACTCGATCACGAGAGCCGTGGATCAGCTCCGTGTTCGTTTCTCGACCATGCTACTTGGCCAAGGCATCCAGGTATTTACTTGTCGGTCTTCCCCTTAGTGTCTTCCCTTTGATCTTGCCAGTCGTCACCAAGTTCTCCAACTCATTTCTTCTCATAACATGCCCAAATGTTTTGACTGTCTACGTCTAATGACTCAAATCAGTTTACATTCTATTTTTTGTTTCTTGAAGGACTTCTTCATTGGTTTTTCTGTCTGTCTATGGTATTCTTTGCATTTTCCTCAGAAACCACATTTCCACAGCCATCAGCTGTTTTTCAGCTTGACTGCTTATTGTCCACGCTTCACATCCATTCAAAAGTATAGGTTCTATGTAGCACTTCAACACTCTTTTTCTCGTGTCAGTTGACATCTTTTTATTGGTCAGTATGTTTTTCATCTTGCAAAAGGCTACGTTCGCAATGGCAATTCTTTTTCTAATCTCTTCAAGGCATCCCCCATCAGAATGATGTCAATTGCAACTAGAAAAAGAGTGTTGAAGTGCTACATAGATCGTATACAAATATATTGATTTTTATCGTGTACAGTAAGGAGAAAAGCTGGCAAACATCTGATAGCAGTGGAGATGTAGTCTCTGAGGAAAATGCAATGAAATACCATGGGCAGACAGAAAAGACAATGAGCAAATCCTGCTAGAAACAAATGACAACAGTAAACTGATTAGAGAAATTAGACGTAGACAGTAAAGAATCTTTGGACACATTGTGATAAGAAAAACATGAACTAGAAAATTTAGTAACAGTTGGAAAGATTGAGTGGAAAGGAACAAGAGGAAGGGAAAGAGATAAATATTTCGATAGCTAGACCACACGGTATAATCCGGACAAGAACACATAGCCGATCCACGACTGGTGGTTGTGTGAGATGGCGAAACATGACCACCCATGCTTATCCACATGGCCCATGATAATGATTAAGAAATCAACACAAAAGGAAAGTGGGAAGACTTAGCTTCATAGCTTCCACACGAAGACTTCAAATGACTTGCTTCTCCGGTCAATAACCTGTTGGAATTGTCTTTGCTTATCAGAGCAATGGTCAGTCATCAATACCTATCACTAGCTGCATTCTCTTCTTTTTTGTTTTAGTACTGATACGATTTGATAACAATGAAAACCATATGCTGAAGCAGATGCGATTCGTAATCCCATACCATTGTTGTATTTTTAAAAAAAGTCTTGATACTCCATTGAAAATTACTGTGGTAGATACTTTAAAATACTGTGGGAATATGTGTGTTGCATATTTCAGCTGGGTGAACGTTTAAGATGGCGAAATATGACCTCTCACACTTATCGGCATGACAAATTATGATAATATTTTAGCTTGAAGGATTCGTTGATTTACTTGTTGTGTGAATTCTAATACTTCTAGAGAATAAGCGAAATATGCCAGACTATAAACTGTGCAGTCTACTGTTTGTGTCTTCAGTATTCAAAAACATATACTGGCAAAATACGTGAGGCGGGTAAACTGGCGAAAGATCGACGATCCATTCCGATCAGGCCATGATGAGAGGCTTCGTTCAGTAAAGGACCTCCTACTCGATCATCATCATCTGCAACTTTTGCCGTCAAGCGTCGTTGGGAGAAATAGCGTCTTCTTCGGCGTATGGCCAGTGCTAGTAACTGGTGGTATTGATTTCTAACGAGATGGCCGAACCATTTGATCTTCTGCTTTTCGATATATACATCTGAAGGTGTTGATCTCGCTGTCTGTCCGATAACACCATTTCTTTCTTGGTATCGGGAAGCTAAGTTAGCAGCTCCTCTCTAGCCCCTCATTTGGCATATATAGATTTATCGTGTGGTTCAGATGAAGTTCAAGTTTGACATTAGCAACATAGAGTTGGTTTAAGTATGTTAATCATTATCTGTCGTTGTGCGGACATAAGCATATATGGATGTTTCAGTATGTGCGACAGTTATATATAAGCTCACTTGCTTTTTGATATCTGAATTAGATTTCTCGAAATCAGATGTCAATAGTTAACTGGCTTTGCCTTAAAAATAATGTATGTACAACTGTTAGTTCTCTAGTGACTGTTTGTTTCCATCGACACCAAACTTTAATTACAGAGGCGGACTGTTGTGGTGGCAATCTCGCATTAGCCGTATGCATGTATGCATGTGCGTGCTTTTGGTTTGTCGGAACTGCTGTGTGTTCCACTTCTTACAGTGAGGAGTATATTCTGCGATGTTCACAGACACAGAAATGGAGCAGTATGGGGTGAACCTTTGTCGTGAAGTTGGTACCACGACTAACGTCTATTTTATGTTAAGAAATGTGGCAACGAATAAACAATCCAAGAACAAAACAACAGATTTCAAAATTTGGAAATATTGTCGAATAGATGGAGTGTGATAGCATGCGAAAAGAAGCACCAAAACTCTAGGAATATTGCACCAAGCCACTTTATAAAATTAATGTGAATGGAAAGCCACTTGTACAGGTCAATAGTCATCGTAATCATCACCATCATCATCATTATCATCATCATCATCATCATCATCATCATCATCATCATAATCATCATCATCGTCATCATGTGCTATGCCGATAAGCGTGGGCGGTCATGTTTTGCCATCTCACTCGATCACCAGAGTCATGGATCAGCTCCGTTTTCTGTCTCGACCATGCCACGTGGCCAAGCCATACAGGTATTTATTTATCGGTCTTCCCCTTGGTCTCTTCGTTTCGTTGTTACCAGTTGTCACTGTCGTAATATTTGTCGTCCCTGGGGTAAGGGGAATCAACACCCACATTCTTTTAACCCCATATTATAATCTTGAGTATCTTCTGGATTTCTGTCCACATCACCCCGTCAGTCCTTGGATCACTCTCTCTCTCTCTCTCTCTCTCTCTCTCTCTCTCTCTCTCTCTCTCTCTCTCTCTCTCTCTCTCTCTCTCTCTCTCTCTCTCTCTCTCTCTCTCTCTCTCTCTCTCTTACCGCTGGATCATGTCCCCTCTAGTTTTGTTCCAAAACATACCACACAACTCCAGCTTCTTAAAAAAATGACAAATGAATTTAATAAAGAAAAGTGTCAGGTATGTGCAAAGTGTATGTGTAGAATGTCTGTCGTATAATCTAGAGTGTATATGCAGAATCAGACCGAATAGCTCAGAAGCAAAGTCTGCTTCATCACAGGACCGGCCACACAACAGCACCATAGATCAAGTACAGAAGACATCACCAAATAATGCGTCTATCCGGCCAAATGTCGACTTCCTCCAATAGCTCTTGGATAGTCCGGATGTCTGGTCACCAGTAGTGGATATAGTCCAATACTGACCATGAATCTGACACACACAGTGTAACTAATATGTCACTACAGGTTCTGGGATCTTATAACACTTGTACAGTAAAATAATGTTTACTGTCACTTTGACACAAAATGTTAGTAGTTAATTTCACACCGGAATTCACCAATTGGGAAAACACAAGGTTAATTTTCAATGTATCTGTATAACCACTATTGTTCCTGTTACTGGTGGTATTGTAAGTATCTTCACTATACTATAATAAGAACTACCACCGAGGAATCACTCTTAGATAATCATCAGTTCCCGCTCAAAAGAGACCAGGTTCTTGCTGACCCTCTGGATTATGGGCCCAGTGCAAAAGCCGCTGAGTAACACAAAACGCCTTCAATGATCGAGCCATACTTTTCTGCTACTTTTTGGAAAACATAGTGGAACCATATATTTATTCCTGTTTGAAATTGAGACTACGAAATCACACACTGGATATGTGTCCGCCGATGTACATCAACATAAGACACTGTAGTCTCTCTCCAGAATTAAACCAGGAATTTCACACACGTCCTAATTGCTTCACAACATTTGGTCGACTCCCGCCAAAGTTGTTTGTCCAAACTGTTTTAATACTGTGTCTGAATGACGTCACAAAGCTGTCTAGACAGTAGGCGTCTAGAAGTTATTTTCCTCTCTCCTTTTCCGACTGGATGGAAACAACTGGCCGTCTATTCCGCTTTCATCTGGGGAATTGTCCCGGTACTTCAAAAAGTCTTGCCGGCCTGTGATCTAGAGAATCTTTTCTCCACAACAAAAGATCTTGCCGACTTTCACCAGGACAGTATGTCTACCACATCAAAGGATAGCTGCCACCTGTAGCCGAAAGGCGCGACAGTCTTTCATTGATCGACAACTCCAAGAATTTTCGTGACAGTCACCAAAATCACCTCCAATTTATATCATCTCATAACATGCACAAAAAATGTTGACTGCCAACGTCTAATGTCTTTAATCAGCTTACTATCTTCATTTGTGTCTTGAAGGACTTGTTCATTGGTTTTTCTGTCTGTCCAAGGTATTCTTTGCATTTTTCTCAGAAACCACATTTCCACAGCCATCTAATGGTTTCTGCTTGTCTGCTCAGTGTCCACGCTTCACATCCATAAAAAATAGCATGTTCTATGTAGCACTTCAACACTCTTTTTCTCGTTTGAACTGATATCTTTTAATTAGTCAATATGTTTTTCATCTGGCAAAAGGCTACCTTCGCAATGACAATTCTTGTTCTAATCTCTTCAACTAATCTCCCATCAAAGGTCAACATTATTTTTTACCTCTATAAATTAATAACAGACGATGAGAGGTGAGATGCAGGCATGAGTATGAGAGTGTAGACAGACTAACATTCAACAATATGAAACACATTCTCCTATCAAATACATTTAAATTACGAAACACAATACAAACTAATAGTGATCAAGTGTTATGTTCACTATGTATTATGGTTAGTATTTTCGATCCAATATCCCAAATGTGTTGCGAAGGTGGTCATGTCTGTGCACAGCTTTGTATCTCGTGTGCTGCCACTGGTTTCTGATGTTGATATTCCTCCATGCTATGATGCCAAACGGCCCAGCATATCTCTTTTTATAGAATGTTAGACGGGCCTGCATGTCTAAATCTTAACCCTTTGGAAATAAAGTGCATTCGTTCGTGTCTCCTCTGCTTCTCCTCTACTCCAACGTTACTGCTGTGATGACATCCTGCAATGTTCCTTTTCTCTGACACGTCCATAAACTTATTGTTGGATAATCGCCACCAGAGATTAAAGCGTCTCCACGCTGGACGACAGGAGACGGACACATGCGAAGACCCTCCCCCGTGAAGTTTGAGGAACGCGCAATCGACGCGATTTCCTTGTCGAGGAGGTGGGAGTGGGGTGGGAGATGTGGCTGCTTCTGACGACTGCAGACCTGCTGTGAGCTCGCCCAGCAGTGGGTTTTCTAGCAGTGAACGTGGATGACGTATGTCCGTGTAAAAAAAACTTTTTTTTGTTCTTTTAAAATAAGCGTGCAATGTTCCACAATGATCAGAGTCGCCCCATGAGGTTCCACTTCCCCGTGTGTCGTTCAGATGGCCCTGGCCAGATGAAGTGTAGATGACTACACTTTGATCTTAGCTCAATGATCGATAATTTGAAGGCGATTGTTGTTTTGTATTTAATGAAGAATTAATTTAATTTATTGAATTTTATTGAATTGAAACACATTTAATGAATTTTATCGTTTCTTTACTTATTCAGTCTCTCGGTAGAGATTTGTTCGCAGCAGACGAGCAAATCTCCGGCGGGCCTATTCTCGCTGGTCGCGAGAGCCGCACAGTGGAAGTATGGGAAATTTGCTTGCAAATAGACAGGCAATATCTCCTGCGGTAGCTATGGCGGACCTATTCCCGCTGGTCGCGGGGACCGCTAAAAGTCAGGTGGGGAGTCTGACGATAGTGCACGCTTTACACAGGTCCGGACACTTGTGATTGACAGATGTGCGCGCCCTCATGGTCCGGGCTCGTAAAAGGCCCTCACCTGTGGGACATGGCCGAACGTCTCTAAGCCGGTCCCTTGGGTGTCAGGGTCTGGCCATAACTCGCCACCGGCTCGTGGTGGTGAGGTCTCGGTGGATTGACGCTGAGCCGCCAGCGTCTGCAGCCTACCTTGTGCCAGACGTATTGGTTACCCATTCCTCTGGAATACACAAGACTAGGCCGAGAGAGGGGTCATGTCGTTTGGGCATCACATGATCTCTGAAGCTCTGCCCAGACATTGTGATGGAATATTGGCCATATTCCACTCACATACTTTAGTCTGTCAAGACTGCAAGGTGTCTACTATTTAATGAAGGTTCGGTGGTTCCCACAGTGGCCAGAGTCGCCCCATCTGATCCTCACGTCCCTGTGTGTCATTCGGGTGACCCCCTCTGCATGTGTCCCTGGCGAGAACCAGTGCAGATATTACACTGATGGTAGCCAAACGACAGCGAAACAAAAAGGCACAGTTTATTTGGCCTTTCTAAGGCCAGTCAAAATTTTAACAAGAAAGCTGAACGAAAAAGTGGTGAATTCATATGCATTACTTTAAGAAAGCAATAAAAGCATATTATCAAAATGTGTTTAGCATAAAACAATGTAACTAATTAATGTATCAGTTGTGTTAAGACGCTGTTTATTTTTCTTTAACATATATAATTTAAAATATTGCGGACTAGCAGGAAAAGTTGATTTACAAACGAAGCTAACGAAACATTAACAAAGTAACTGCTAAAACTGTAAGTATTAGAAATAGTTATAGATTGGGTAATGCCCCTTAATATGTTAAGTAGTTATGTCCCATAGTTTAATTTAAGTTTGTCGCTTTTGTTTATGTGGACTCCCCCGAAGTTGTTTGATCATAATTATTTGTACATTCGGTCACCACTCATCAATTATGCTAGCATTTTGTTATGATAATCTGGACATGTTCTAAGTAATAATATAAAACAAAGAATAAGAAAATAAACAAACGAAGTACAATTTTATGATTTCTTATCATGTGCATAGTAGTTGGTTATGATTTTCCTAATTAGCGTTACTAATAACCGTCTTTCACCTTTTACATGATGGCAAACATACTGACCAATAAGAAGATATCAATTGCAACGAGACAATGATTGTTGAACTGCTACACAGATCGTGTACAATAGTATGGATGTGAAGTGTATAAAGTAAGCAGACAAGCTGGCAAACATATGATTGCAGTGGAGATGTAATTCTTAGGAGAATGCAAATAATACAAAGAACAAACAGAAAAAAAACGATGAAAAAGTCCTGCAATGAAAAAATAACACCATAACCAAACAGGAGAAATTAAACGTAGACAGTCAAGATTATTTGGGCACGTTATTAATAGAAGGAAAAACATTTGTAAAAATAAAAAAAATCTAGACAATTTAGTAACAACCTGCAATATTGTGGTGAAAAGAACAAAAGGAAGACAGACAGATACATATCTGGATGGTTAGATCACGTGACATAATCGAGACCAGAACACAGATCTGATCCACGACTCTGGTGTTGATGAGAGATGGCAAAAGATGGCCGAACATGATTATCTAGATGACATGATCATGACAAACAAATCTATAGAAATTAAAATTGGTAAGGCTTAGCTTTATAGTGTTCCCACTGATAACGTTATGGAAGTCGTCGCTAGAGCTACGGATTTCGTGCTTTGTGCAACGCTTGCGACAATTCGCTCTGTGGAAAGAAACCGAGCCATATGGGTTAAAACCTGTTGCAATGAAGTCGCCCTCTCTCTTTTAATCCACGCGTTCCTTTCTTATCCCGCACTCCGCACCGTGCTTCGGACCTTGTGTGTAACTGACCGCCGAATACAGAACCACCTGTACCGCCATGAGGATCAGTATGAGCGAAGTCATACACTCAACGGTAAACCCGTCTGATCGTGTGTAACCAGGTTGACAAAGTATTGCCCTGCACATATGAGACAAGGGTTTGCATCAGCGACAGGTCTGTACAATGTCTATTTTAATGGGCATTTCGAGGCACGTAGAGCGCCCTGGTCGTCCACTGCTCCCGTATTCGTCTCCAGTCATCTTGACTTGTATTGCCACTGGATTCAGATGGACTCGGGCGAGAGAGTGAGGTCGACGAATTGAGCAACTCTTCCTCACGTTAATCCAATTCAACGCGCAATTCATTCTTCATCCAAACACAATGTTTATTTGGTGACCACATTTAAACATACAGAAAGAAGACTGGAATCACATTAAAAATGTTGCATGTGCTTTGCATGATGTCGCGAAGAACCCCAAATCACAGGTTCATTTTCTAAGGAATTTTACGTTCAGTACTTTGCCATTGCTGCTCCGTGGCGAAGGGTTTACGGTCGCAATTCGTAATCCCGCATACCGCGTTCGAAACACAGCCAAGCGAGATTTGGAAGAGACCGCCTTGCGTTGGTTTCCCATACAAAGGTATGAGTGCCGGTAGCTCAGAAAGAAATGGCGAACTACTAAACGTAAATTTGCCAAGACATCACGAACAGCTTAAAATGCTGGGGTTGACTGCAACGTCAGGTAAAGGATATGCAACTAACTATTGTTTTATTGTTTGCCATTACTTTCTGAACTAGAAGTCAACTTCTAAGTCAAACTGACCGGTGTAAGGATTGAACCGCGGTAATAAGGATAAGCTAATCCATGCACACAATTCAATCCATTGATACTACAAATAGCGTTTATGGAATACGCTTGAGTTCAAAGCTAGCGAGAGCAACAACAACAAAAACAACAACAACAACAACAACAACAACAACAACAACAACAACACCAACAGCAACAACAACAACAACAACAACAACAAAGACATGCAGCAATGTGAAACATATTCTTATATGAAATACATGTAAATTACCAATTAGAAAATTAATAGAGATTAAGTGTTATGTTTACTATATATTATGGATTGGACTTCCGATCCAATATCCCAAAGTCTGGAAAGGTGAACATGTCTATGCACAGCCTTGTGTCTCGTGTGCTGCCACTCCTTTCTGATGTTGATATTCCTCCATGCCATGGTACCAAACTGCACAAAATCATCTCTCTTTAGACAGACATGAGTGCCCAATTCTTAACCCTTTGAAAATAATGTTTGTTCGTTCGACTCCCACTGCCTCTCCTCTGCTCCAACTTAACTGTTGTGACGACATACTGCTGCGTTCCCTTTCTCATGACACGTCCACAAACGTATTGTGGGATAACCACCATCAGCGATTAAAGCGGTTTTAAGCTGGAAATCAGGATGTGAGCGCACGACAGGAGAACGACAAACGGGAAGACACTCCTCCAGGAAGTGTGAGGAACGTAATGGACGCGAGGTACTCGTCGAAGGGGACGGGATGGGGCTGTGGGGGAGGGGGGAACGTGGCTGCTTCTGACGACTGCAGACCTGCTGTGAGCTCGCTCAGCAGTGGTTTTTGAAGCAGTGAACATGGATGACGTATGTTCGTGTATAAAAACTCCCACTTCACCGTGTCTTTCAAATGGCGACCCCTGCTGATGACTCTGGTTAGGTCATATTCAGATGACTACTCTTTGATGTTAGCGCATAGGTCAGTCATTTGAAGGCGACCGTTCTTGTTTTTTTTTTTTTTTTTAAATAAAGGCTCAGTGATTCCTACAGGTGGCAGAGCCGTCCCATCAGTTCCTCACGTACCTGTATGTTATTCGGATGACCGCCTCTGTAGGTGGCCCTGACTAGATGAAGTGCAGATACTGCACTTTAATATTAGCCGAATGGTTGAGAAATAAAAAAGCTGTAGATTATTTGGCCTTACAAAGGCCTGCCAAAAATATAACCGAAGAATCTAAATTGTGCATATCAAGATGGGTTAGAAAAGCCATATATATATAGTATTCCAGAAGACAGGAAAGCAGATAATAAAATTGTATTGTGCAAAAAAAATGTATAAATAATACAATTACTTATGTTAGTACGCTGTTTATATTTCGTTATCACATATTACGTAAAATATTGGTGAACAGCAGTAAAGGTTGATTTACAAATGAAATTAACGAAAACTTAACAAAGTAATTTCCAGAACTGTAAATGTTAAGAATAATTTTAGATTAAGTAATGCCCCTTAAGATGTTAAGTCGTTATGTGCCATGCGTTAATTTAATTTTGTTTATTCCTTATGTTTCCGTGTTTTCTCCCAAAGTTGTTTGAACATAATTGTTTATAAATTCGGTAACCACTCAACAATTATGATAGCCTGTTATTATGATAATCTGGAACAGTTCTAAATATAAACAACAAATAAGAAAATAAACACGCGAAGTACCATTTTATGATTTCTTATCAGGTGTACAATATGTTGTTTCGATTATGATAATTAGAATTAGTATCAGCAGTCAGATCGGTAAAAACTATAAACAACAGGGAATATTGTATCTTAAATCACGTGTATAAACACTGCAAAGGACATATGTTTAAAAAATCACGTTTAGCTTTTGTGCAATGTTATAATCCCATGAAAGAAACAAAAATAAAATCTATAATGCTAAATGTATAACCAAACAATGCCTAGAAAATCATGTTTCGTCAATTCATAAAGTGAATCAATACAGCTACCACAGAACTGGCATAACATCTGACGGGATGTGCATTAAAGACATTAGATCAAGCATCGCTGTGTCAAAGATGCCATTTGCCTGATGGAAGACATACTGACAAATAACATGATGTCAATGCAACGCGAACAATAGTGTAAAGTGCTAATAGATCGTGTATAATTTATATAATCTTACACTAAGTAGAGATATTAGACGTAGACAGTCTACGTAATGAGAAGAAATAAATTGGAGAACTTGATGACAACTGGCAAGATCGAGAGGAAAAGAACTAGGGGAAGGCAGAGAAGTAAATACCTGGATGGCTTAGCCACGTGGATTGTTCGAGAGGAGACCACTGACCTGATCCACGACTCCGGGATCGAGTGAGATGTCGAATTATGACCGCTTACGCTTATCGGCATGGCACATGAATGAATGAATGATTATATGGATGTGAATCATGTACAGTTACATGGATGTGAATCGCATACCGTGAGCAGAAAAGCTGGGAAACATCGGATGGCAGTGGAGATGTAGTTTCAGACGAAAATGCAAAGGTTTCAGTATCCAAACCGAAAAAGAATCAATGAGCAAGTCCTACAAGAAACAAATGAAAACAGTAAACTGATTATAGAAATTTGACGATGACAGTTAAGATTATTTGGACACTTTATGAGAAGAAATAAATAAACCAGAAATGTTAGTAACAGTTGGAAAGACTAAAGGGACAGGAATAATGGCAAGGCAGAGAGATCAATTATCTCGATGGCTAGACAACATGGCATAATCGAGACAAGAACACATTGTTTATCCACTACTGGCGATCTTGTGAGATGGAGAAACCGGATTCTTATAGATATGGCACATGCTGATGACCAACAAATAAACAACAATGGAAAGTGGTCAAGCTTAGCTTTATAGCTCCCATACGGAGACTCCAATTCTCTTGCTTATCTGGGCAATGGTATGGGTGCTGTTTTCTTTGCGTATCAAAGCAATGGTCAGGGATCAATCCCTACAATTGGCTGCATACTCTTTTTTTTTTTTCTTTCTTTTTTTTTTTTTTTTTATTGTTGTTTGTTTTGTTTAAGTACACGTCTGATGACAGAGGTTTGATAACAGTGAAAAACATATGATGAAACAGCTGAAATTCGTATGACCAAACCATTGTTGTATAAACAAACAGTCGTGATATTCCGTTCACATTAAAGTGGTACACATTTTAAATTACGATGAGAATATGTGTGTTGTAATTTCAGCTTGAATGATTCATAGATTTGCTTGTTGTGTGACTTCTGACACTTGAAGAGACGCAAAGAAATATGCCAGATAATCTGTGCAAACGTTTGTTTGAGTCTTCAGTATTCAAAAATCATATACTGGCAAAATACGTGAGGCAGGTAAATTGCAGTGTGGGTGACAGGATCAAATACGATGTTCAGTAAAGGACCTGATACTTGATCATCATCATCTTTCACTTTTGCCGAGAAGCGTCGTGGGGAGAAATAGTTGATGTTCCAGCGTCAGATGGGTGGCACTGTATAGTGTCCTTCCGTGTGATTGTACAATCTCCTTGTCTATGTTTCTCCTCTGGCATCCTCTTGTTCTCGTATCAGATCTTCTGTGGTGTAGCTCTAGTGCTGGTAACTGATGGTATTACATTCTAACGAGATGGCCGATCCATTTAATCTTCTGCTTTTCAATATATGTTGATCCCACCGTCTGTCTGATAACACTATTTCTGTCTCGATATCGGAAAGTTCAGCTGGCAGCTCTTCTCTAGCCCCCCAATCTCGCAGATGTTGATGTGGATGATTTCCAAGTTTGATATTAGCAGCATTGGGTTGGCGTGAATATGCTACTAATTATCTGTCGTTTCGAGGACATACTTATATCCAAATGTTTCACGATGGGTGGTAATTTATATATTAGCTCACTTCTTTTTTGACATCTGACTTAGATTTCTCGAAATTAAATGTCAATAGTTAGCTGATTTTCCCTCATGAATAATGTGTGTGCAATTGTTGGTTCACTAGTGACCGCTGTTTCCATCGTTTATAAATTGTAACTATGGTGGCGATATGATGTGTTGGCCTTCTGCATGTATGCGTGCTTTTGGTTTGTCGGAACTGCTGTCTGATTGTGGCAAAGCAGATTAGAAACAGGGAGAAAGATATCCCTATTCGAGGATACCAACTACTATAGAAAACCTGAAATGGCTAATAAGACTCCATAGGGGTGGAGACATGTCATAGAGTGTGGTTCATATAGATATCAGAATAGATTTCCAGTAGAGGGTCAGGAGAGCTAGTAAAGTCACTGCAGTCAAGAGAGGAGGAAGTTCAATCTGGATAACTGGATGCGTGTAGTCTCACCGCCATCTTTTGCTCTCCTCTATTGTTGATGTCAAATTATATAACAGTATTACATTTAACATCACAAAACCTTACATCAATCAACACGAAAAGATAAGAACACTTATTGTTGTACATTATGACAATTTAATGGGAAAGCACGGGGTAGAGGAGGTATTATGTTCCTGTTGGCATAACAAAAATTACATAAAACAAACAAACGAATATATGCTTACCCCTCCCTCTTCCCCCCTCCCCGCCCTCTTACCCCCTCCCCGCCCTCTTACCCCCCTCCCCTCCCTCTGGAGACTATACTAGGGGGTAAGGTCTCTACACCAACCTCACTCCATTACAAGCACCTCTTGGATGTCAACAGTGGTGCCCAGAAACCGGTATTCATACATTTCAACATTTCTAACCACAATTTGTTGATGTCAAATTATATAGCAGTATTACATTTAACATCACAAAACCTTACATCAATCAACACGAAAAGATAAGAACACTTATTGTTGTACATTATGACAATTTAATGGGAAAGCACAGGGTAGAGGAGGTATTATGTTCGTGTTGGCATAACAAAAATTACATAAAACAAACGAACATATGCTTACCCCTCCCTCTTCCCCTCGCCCTCTTACCCCCCCCTCCCCGCCCTCTTACCCCCCTCCCCGCCCTCTTACCCCCCTCCCCGACCTCTTACCCCCCTCCCCGCCCTCTTACCCCCCTCCCCGCTCTCTTACCCCCCTCCCCGCCCTCTTACCCCCCTCCCCGCCCTCTTACCCCCCCTCCCCGCCCTCTTACCCCCCTCCCCTCCCTCTTACCCCCCTCCCCTCCCTCTTACTCCCCTCCCCTCCCTCTGGAGACTATACTAGGGGTTAAGGTCTCTACACCAACCTGACTCCATTACAAGCACCTCTTGGATGTCAACAGTGGTGCCCAGAAACCGGTATTCATACATTTCAACATTTCTAACCACAATGCTGTGGCCGACATATAAGTCATGGCCATCAAATCTTGCACATCTCACGAATGAGATCGTATGACATTGGAAAACTGTCTAATTTTCCAGCTGGAATCACTCTCTCTTCACTGCCTCATTGTCCATCACAGTTTCATTTAACTATCAACCCCCAATACAGTGCATCTTGATCTATCTTAATTGCAGATCCAGAACATTCAGTTTCATGGAATCAAACACGCGGATCCCATTAAACATGTGTGCAGTCCAACAAGGCTACAAATGAATAACTGTTTTATTTATATTTTCATGTAGAGTTTTTCATGTAGTTGTATCAGTGATTGTTTATTTTTTTCTGTGCTGATGAAGGCTTTAGTTGGAAAGTCCATGTTGTCACTTGTAATTGTGTTCTTGTAGAGCTTACCATCTACTTCTTGTTTTTTTTGTTTGGTAATTCATTGATTCCAATAAATGCAAGCAACTTTCAGAGATCAGGTTACATACACACCGGACATAAGTGTTACAACTCATGTCTTCCGGAGGAATTTTTTTGCCCTGGCCATGCAGGAGTGCACGGGGAATGAACAGGCTGATAGGCTTGCAGGGAATGCACCTCTTGGTGGTAGACTACCTATGGACAAGGGAGAGGTGGTCAACCAGGTGGAGAAGGTGGGGGAACAGATTGAGAACCCGTATGTGGAAAGAATGAGATTGCGAGGATCGGTAGTGAATCTGGAAGAATCTCAAAACTGAGAGGGAAGACCAGGAGAACTGTCAATCAGATTAATTGATTGATTGATTGATTTATGAACCGACATCACAGCATTTGGGACATTCCCATAAGCACTCCGTCCCCGTCCTTAGCAGCCAGCAAAGAGTTCCAACACTAATAGTACCAGTAGCAATCTGATTATACGTCCGTCTCACCTTTCCTCTGAGCGTCGATCGTCGGCCAGATCCCCTCGTCACACCTCGCTGCCTCATTCTTACCAGGCTGTGGTGATCCATTTGCTCCTCCAAGGTGTACACATGCTCCCACAAGGCCGCAACCACGTCTGTCTTGTCATGCATCAATACTCCACCAAGTTTTGCCGATGCACAAGTCTGACTGCTCAGCTGGCACTCCTCTCCTCGCCTGATGTTCTCCAAGGGGCACACCTGTCTGATCGTATCCTCCGCCTGAGCCATCCATGATTTCCCTCTTAACAGTCTCTGACCCTTAACTACGTCCAGCGCCTCATGCATTGGGTGATCTGTGTCTGCAGCTACTCTGAGGCATGCCTTCGCCTGCATCACCTTAAGCCTACCAGCAACAGTAGGCAGATCAAGGATGTAATGCATACACACTACTGGAGTGTCTCTGGTGCACCCCAGAATGACCCGCATAGCTTCGTTCTGTATGCGCTCTAATTTCACCAGCTGACTCTTTTAACCAGATATCAGTGGGAACGATTAGTAGTGTGACTCTCTGCTGGCTGTTGAATGAGGGGATGGAGCATGTATGGGAATGTCCTGAGTGCAGTGATGTCAGTTCTTAGCTCAACTCAACTCAATTCCGGAGGATTTTCAACCAACCAGCCAACTGAGGAATTAATTCAGACTACTGTTTCGGTAAAGGGATCCATGGTAGTACAACTGCCAACAGCAGGTCCACATGGCCGAATGGGTAAGAACATGTGTTCTTAAACATATGGTGTGCTGATGCCGAGGTTAGTGGTTCATCCCCTACACCGTACAGCTGGACTAAACTGTTGACCTGTCGTCCTTGACTTGGGGACGTAAACTACAAATACCTCTAAAGTCGGAGTGGTTCGCCTGACGGCGAGGGACACTGTTAATATGGAAAACTAATCCATACGCAAAATTCAGTACATCACTACCATACACAGTGTTTATGGACTACGCTTGAGTTTAAAGCAAGCGAGCGCTAAACAAAAATTGCCAACTGGCCAGGTGGTCAAGAGATTGAATCCTCATTGAGACAGATTTGTTGTTTCTTTATTGACCTGAGCTCTCGGATTAAACTGGGCGGAAATTGGTAGCAAACAATTTTGTGGGATGTAACAATGACCAGTGTAATACTGGCCGCTTCACATATCGAGGCCACGTTTGTCTGTACACGTACAAGGCTAACATCAGATACCGAATATACCTCAAGACATGGAACAGGGACATATATTGCTGTTTTGACAAGCAAACATGTGTGCGTGCATGGGTGGGGTGAGTGAGTGGGTGGGTGAGTGAGTGAGCGTATGCGCACATGTGCCTGCGTGCGTGCATGCTTGAGTGAGTGAGTGAGTGCATGTGCAAAGGTTGATTGGTTGGTTGGTTAGTTAATTATCTGTTGAAGTATCATCCTTAAACTCAAGACATGTTCATAAGTGTGTAGATGCCCTCCCCACCCCCAACATATGATTCACTGGCATCAACGTCCTCCACTCGCGACATCTCTCTAAGCATAATAATAATTTTGGCACAATCCATGAGCTGGCCATCTGCAGGGAATGCAGAGCCAGTAAGTTTATCAGCTCATTCATTTCCTTCAACTCCCACAGATGATTCTACAAACAGACTAGTGCAAATTCTATATCTTACCGCCCATCTCAATCTGCATACATTCCTGAAGGGAGTGGAACCCTACACTTTGGGAACCGCAAGTATTTGCTAAGTCCAGAAAAAAAACATTACTTAATTATAATCCTTATGAACTTAAGATGCATTGTCCAATGTACAACAAGTTACTGACATTGTTAACTAAACTTACTGTAGATGTTTTGGGGCACCGGTCTATTCTGAATGCAGGACTCAGAGCAGCAAACTTGGCATATCTGAACACTGCATCTTCAATAATCTCCTCATCTGAGATCACATGCTTGTCTAAAGCCTTGAGTGTCCAGATAGTGTTCACCACATGATGCCTAATAATATATGCAGTAGTATCGTGAATGACCATAACAGTATTAAATGCTATCTGGCAAATTATGGCTTTAAAAATATCTTCTGTAATTCCTAAACGTGAAAGAAAGATATGATGCGTAATATTATATTTCCATACATTTTCAGCCACTCTATATCAGTATTCCCATACATTTCCAGCCACTCTATATCAATATTTCTAGATATTTTCAACCATTCTATATCAGTATTCCCATACATCTTCAGCCACTCCATACCATTATTTCCAAACATTTTCAGCCACTCAATATCTTTATTTTCATACATTTTCAACGACTCTATATCAGTATTTTCATACATTTTCAATTTCTCTATATCAGTATTTCCGATGGGTTAGTAGCTTTTTCCGTTAACCCCGAATACTCTCGTGGTTGACGTGAGCGCACGAGAATTAGAAGTGGTTCAAGACGCGACAGTGACTTATGAGAGTATGGAGCCAGTCGCTCAGAAAGTCGTAGTGTGCTGATGAGTATAATGTAATAGTCTGGCGCAATACATGATGATGGTGATGTTACCAATACCAGCATCCCTTGCAGTGCCCTGGGGTACGATGGGAAGCCGCTCTGGAAGTGAGGATAAATAGAGGCGCGTGTCAGTTTCCCGGTCTCTCCAAACCAGACAACCGTGGCCGAAGGAGCGATGATGTAGATCGCTGTAGTATAGAATAGGGAGGCTTTAACCAGCCCTCCCCAGTCACTGGACCAGAGCAGGGAGTCACAAATGCCTCTAGATTTAACCATAACTGGTTTGTGTGGCCCACACACGAGGACCGAGGAAATCCATCAAAATGACTGGCAATTTGTAAGCCCACTCTTGGTGAGTTAAATTTATTTAGATAGCTTAATTAAAGATAGGATAGTGGTGCCTTTGCTAGTTCCCAACTGGAAGCTCCAAACTTAACATCCACAGGTTTGAGGTAGAATTTGGTTTAGTTCGGTTTATAGTTTGAGGAGCTCTTCTGTTCCTGGGTGACTAAAATTAGTAGAGTTATCTTTGCATGTAAAATGGCGGTAACCGGAAGAAAGACAACAACATGGGTTTGCCTCAATTAGTGACGGTAAAAGTGCTACTGTGCAGATTGGCAGGGGTGTATTAAGAAAACTAGTACCAGGGGTATTCAGTGACGATGCAGGAGAAAGGTTGTTCTCATACGATGGTGTGTATATTTGTAGGTTTTTAGATTTAAGGTAGCAGACAGTGCAGTAGGGATTGGAAGTAATCAAGTATCGATACTGTACTGTGTTTGGTAGTTCTATAGAATTTGATATAGCCACGATTCAATACAGTATTAAAAATATGTAGTATCATAGTCCAGAGTAGAGGAGGATGTATTTTTCTATAAAGTCTGTGATCTGACAAGAGGAAAATATGAAGCACTAGCATAAAAGAGAAAATAATGAAATAATGGTCGGGGCTGTTTACAACAGTAAAGAGGAAAATAGGGAGGCAAAGTACATAATTGGTGGTTATACCAGTCTGATCTATAATGAGGAACATGAAGTTGAACTGGAAACATGGTACAGATGTGTTTATGATTTAACTTCCCGTAACAAAGGGGAAGCCCGGTGTCTTTATATTATAATGTACTGAGGTATTGAGATGCCTCACATGTAATGGAAAGTAAAGGGTGCCAGGGCATGAGAGACGCCTCCATTATGTTATACTGTTTGAAGCCAGATGACTTATCATGACTCAAGAACGCCAAAAATATAGTGATTGCTGGCGTACGAAGGTGTAGAGTGGCACGGTGAAAGTAATAGATATATGGTGCTTGATGACAATGTATGTTATGTTCTTCTAGATAAATGGAGCTATGGTAATAATTATTCATGACTGGGTGTAGTGGTGAAGGTGCCAGGTTGAACACTACACATGATAGGGTGGTTTATGATTATAATAGTGTTCATGGGGATAATGATCTGTGTTGCTCAGGTTGGACACATGTGAACTTAGTAAGAATAGTCTCCTGACCAGCAAGAGGTGCTGAATAAGGCACCCATAATGAATCTGGGGTATTATTGAGAGCTTTGTCATGGTGAGGGTGACCATGTAGTGATGTCAGCTAAGATGATTGTGGTGATGGCTATGGTGAGAGCGATCATTTGATGATTGTGATGGTTTTATGTGGTGTTATATGTCTGAGTTGTTGGCGGTGACTTATGTTATAGCCTGTGTCCTGATTGTTGCTGGTGTTATGTGTAGAACTGTGCTTCTGGTCTATTGATGTTGTCTAGTTGGTGTACAAAGGTGTGTGTCCTGGTGATGTCATGTTGAAATGCATATCCTTTGTCTGCTTGATTGCGGTTGGTGCATTGGACTGTATTTATGTCCTGTATGTACATGTTCAAATGGTGTTGTCCTGTTAGAGTCGTGGTACACCGGTGTAACTGAGTTGTGTTCGGTGTTGATTTTGACTAGTTGATGAGTGTTGCTGTGTAACATTGGCATTTATGAGTGGTATTCTCAGCCTGTGGTGTTGGTGATGAGAAGTTGTGTTGTGTCAGAGATCTGTAGGTAATGACCCCCTTGAACTGAGAGTGTTCAAGAAGTAAATATTGAGTTAGATGAGAGGCCAGGAAAGGCTGCGAGCATTGTGACGAGGGATGATCCGCCCTCACATTAAGATTGTCCCATGATATGGTGGTGGCTGTTGCATTAATTGTGGGCCCAATCACTCCGAAGGATGCTGTAGAGCGTGTGTGCTCTGTTTATATTTTATGTGGAGTATATCCTATAACCTATCCATGTCATTGTTGTCCAGTTGAAGTATCATGTGGTTGGTGTGAACTTACACAGTCCATGTCTATGTTTGTGCCACAAGGACACTGTTTGCATACACCGTTGCTGTAGTTGTTGTCCTGTGAAGTCCATGTGTTGATGCAAATATTGATTCTTTGATGATTATTAATTAGATGTGGTACCTTGTCATGCATTGCAGGTAGTGACTCCTGGCCATGTTTGTGGGTTGTAGAGCAAACTTGAGCCCCGGCTCTGGTTAATGTCGTAGGCCACTCACACTCCCTTTCATATCCCCATTTGTATACCTGTTTATGTCACTATATCTCTGCTGTTAGGGTTATAGTTTTGTTATTCGTTATGTTATGGTTTTTCGCTGTATCTGGTCCCAGTCGACTTATGTGATGCAGATGTCTTGGGTGGGTATTGAGGGTGCCCTTCGACTCAACTGAACATGATTGAGGTCTCACTGTCATTTAGAGACCGCCCCTGTGTTAGTACTAAGCAGCAGTTATCTCTAACTGTGGGATTTCAGATTCCCATTTCTGTATGTACCAACTGTCCATGAGTCCTGAGATGATTACAATAGAGAGTCCATACCTGCTGTTATGTTGTTGTTTACATTGAGGTTTCTTTGTTGTGATGTCCTCGTTGGTTTGTGGAGATGGGTACCTAGTCATGTGCATAGCGGTGTTAGGCAGCAGTGATTACTGTGGGAACATAGGTTCCCATTTCTGTATATGTCAGTTATGTGGCATGTCAGGATGCCTGTTTGTCCCTGAATCATGCAGTTCTGTCAATAAAAACCTAATTTTGTTGTTCTTAATTTGTTTTGTTTAGTCTGTAGTTTGTTGTGTAAACTCATTGATCCTGTTACAGTCCAGCAGTGTAATCTTCTGTCTGGGATGTACAACCGTATATCCCCCGCCCTAGAACTCCTGGAATCTTCTGTCTAAATTCTACCCCTTTTCTTGTTAACTGAGGAGAATATATACAGTGCTCTCTCTCTACTTCTTCTTATTGTCCTTTTCTTCTCTGGCCCATTAAAAGTCAGTGTTGCGCTTCTTTGTCTT
This sequence comes from Cepaea hortensis, assembly GCA_963921405.1. Taxonomy (NCBI): domain Eukaryota; kingdom Metazoa; phylum Mollusca; class Gastropoda; order Stylommatophora; family Helicidae; genus Cepaea; species Cepaea hortensis. The sequence goes on along the minus strand of CAWUFQ010000312.1, from coordinate 64,653 downwards.
TGAGCACTTAAGTATAGGAAATAACATCTTCCTGTCCTTGATATTCTCCCTTCGGTGACAAGTGGCGAGCCTCGGACTGGATTGTTTGGCGGCCTTTAGATTATCTTGTTGGTGTCTGTTCCAGTCTTCAATGATTCTTTTAGGTGGTAGTTCCATGTTTTTTTTTTTTTTTTGCCTTTTTGGGGGTGTGAGAGGTCCCTGGCCAAAGACATTAACTGGGTTCAGGTTTTTTCCCCAAGTCTCCAAGAAGTACAGCATTGAGAGAAGAGCTCCAGACCTACACCACATCTCAAGTCGTCAAAATTAAAGGTGACCTTATTCCATGTTTAGGGAACCGAAGTTTCCCACCCAGCCGGCACTCAGTCTGAGTCCGCTGGTATAAATTAAGAGTGCGAACACTCCAACGAAGGTCACCAAACTTTAGCTATAAAGTCTTTTGAAATATGCATATATATTCCTACTGAAACCATCATGCTTTACTCAGAAAGCTACAGAGGTGGTTGACGACTCCATGAGAGCAGAATGCTCCCACATTCAATAGAGGCTGGGGCTGTGCTTGTCCAAGAGAAAAATTCTGTTGATTCTTTTGGGAGAACAGTTGTGGACTGTTCATGCGACTGATTTCAGCAGTGCCAACATCTGGGGCCATCCATAGAAATACCTTTCCCCTGTTGGTCTGGAAGAAGGGACACCAGAAATCCATCCCGCCAGTGTGTCCCACCAGCAGCAGAGCGCTGGACATCCATATTCAATCCCCACGGGTGGCACCATCACCTGAGATCATCGAGGGGGATGTTTCCCTTATTGTGCATCAGTTCACCATGTTCGTTTGAAGTGACAGATGACAATGTTACCTGTGGTGATAAGAAAATCCTTTCCTTATAGGCGGAAGCAGAGGAGTTAATACTAGCGTGTTCGTCCATGTTCATGATGTCATGGGTGGACATATTGAGTGTTGCGGGGCGAGTGAACAGTGATGTCCTATATTTCCAACTGTGCATAGATAATTCAAAAGAGACACATAATAGATGTTAAGTGGGAGGAAACGATATCCAGTGAGCATCATCAGACGGAAACATTCGTTATATATTTCTGCGACACACTTTATGGACAAATAATTAATTACTAATTATTTTGTGTCATGCAATATTAATTCGAATTAGGATCCCCACGCACAGAAAGTGAGTCTAAGACGCCATGTCTTCCAGCATGTTTGTTTTGCTTTGTTTTTTTTCCATGTACAGGTATTTTTCTACCCCGCTTCATTTGGGTACCAAGGTGACAACTGAGAAATTACTGACCCACCCCATGGAACTGACGGATGTTGCTGGCAGAAGCAGGGCTACCAGAATCAGACCGGGGTAACAAAAACTGGGTTTGCCTGCATAGTCATGGGAGTTATATTTTTTTCAGTGGCAGGGATGTGTCTGCATCTTGGTTTGCAGGTGATCTAGTTGATAGAATGCATGTTATTCCGGTCGTTGTTTTTTGGTTACAAGTAGGGATTGTAAATTGAAGGGGATGCCTGTGTGAAATTTTTTTTGGTGCCCCTATGTATTGCATCCATGGAGCTAAGTGTTGATGTTGATGTCAGGGTTGGTGGTTTATTTTGTATGCAGACTGCATATTCCTCATGGCCACTCATAAGATATGCTATTATCTTTTGTCAGGGACTGATTTTTTTAAAATTGTCACTGATGTATGTTTTTAAGACAGGTTCAGAAAATATAACTGGTAACAATTTTACGCTGAGAGGTTTAAGTCCCGTGATGAAACCCCCTTGACTGATTGTTTATTTAAATAGCCCTAGTGTTTTGGCCAAACCCTAAGGGTCTAGAATATTCGACGGGGACCGTCGAAAAATTGGGGGTGTGATGTGTAATAGTCTGGCGCAATACATGATGATGGTGATGTTACCAATACCAGCATCCCTTGCAGTGCCCTGGGGTACGATGGGAAGCCGCTCTGGAAGTGAGGATAAATAGAGGCGCGTGTCAGTTTCCCGGTCTCTCCAAACCAGACAACCATGGCCGAAGGAGCGATGATGTAGATCGATGTAGTATAGAATAGGGAGGCTTTAACCAGCCCTCCCCAGTCACTGGACCAGAGCAGGGAGTCACAAATGCCTCTAGATTTAACCATAACTGGCTTGTGTGGCCCACACACGAGGACCGAGGAAATCCATCAAAATGACTGGCAATTTGTAAGCCCACTCTTGGTGAGTTAAATTTATTTAGATAGCTTAATTAAAGATAGGATAGTGGTGCCTTTGCTAGTTCCCAACTGGAAGCTCCAAACTTAACATCCACAGGTTTGAGGTAGAATTTGGTTTAGTTCGGTTTATAGTTTGAGGAGCTCTTCTGTTCCTGGGTGACTAAAATTAGTAGAGTTATCTTCGCATGTAAAATGGCGGTAACCGGCAGAAAGACAACAACATGGGTTTGCCTCAATTAGTACGGTAAAAGTGCTACTGTGCAGATTGGCAGGGGTGTATTAAGAAAACTAGTACCAGGGGTATTCAGTGACGATGCAGGAGAAAGGTTGTTCTCATACGATGGTGTGTATATTTGTAGGTTTTTAGATTTAAGGTAGCAGACAGTGCAGTAGGGATTGGAAGTAATCAAGTATCGATACTGTACTGTGTTTGGTAGTTCTATAGAATTTGATATAGCCACGATTCAATACAGTATTAAAAATATGTAGTATCATAGTCCAGAGTAGGGGAGGATGTATTTTTCTATAAAGTCTGTGATCTGACAAGAGGAAAATATGAAGCACTAGCATAAAAGAGAAAATAATGAAATAATGGTCGGGGCTGTTTACAACAGTAAAGAGGAAAATAGGGAGGCAAAGTACATAATTGGTGGTTATACCAGTCTGATCTATAATGAGGAACATGAAGTTGAACTGGAAACATGGTACAGATGTGTTTATGATTTAACTTCCCGTAACAAAGGGGAAGCCCGGTGTCTTTATATTATAATGTACTGAGGTATTGAGATGCCTCACATGTAATGGAAAGTAAAGGGTGCCAGGGCATGAGAGACGCCTCCATTATGTTATACTGTTTGAAGCCAGATGACTTATCATGACTCAAGAACGCCAAAAATATAGTGATTGCTGGCGTACGAAGGTGTAGAGTGGCACGGTGAAAGTAATAGATATATGGTGCTTGATGACAATGTATGTTATGTTCTTCTAGATAAATGGAGCTATGGTAATAATTATTCATGACTGGGTGTAGTGGTGAAGGTGCCAGGTTGAACACTACACATGATAGGGTGGTTTATGATTATAATAGTGTTCATGGGGATAATGATCTGTGTTGCTCAGGTTGGACACATGTGAACTTAGTAAGAATAGTCTCCTGACCAGCAAGAGGTGCTGAATAAGGCACCCATAATGAATCTGGGGTATTATTGAGAGCTTTGTCATGGTGAGGGTGACCATGTAGTGATGTCAGCTAAGATGATTGTGATTGTGGTGATGGCTATGGTGAGAGCGATCATTTGATGATTGTGATGGTTTTATGTGGTGTTATATGTCTGAGTTGTTGGCGGTGACTTATGTTATAGCCTGTGTCCTGATTGTTGCTGGTGTTATGTGTAGAACTGTGCTTCTGGTCTATTGATGTTGTCTAGTTGGTGTACAAAGGTGTGTGTCCTGGTGATGTCATGTTGAATTGCATATCCTTTGTCTGCTTGATTGCGGTTGGTGCATTGGACTGTATTTATGTCCTGTATGTACATGTTCAAATGGTGTTGTCCTGTTAGAGTCGTGGTACACCGGTGTAACTGAGTTGTGTTCGGTGTTGATTTTGACTAGTTGATGAGTGTTGCTGTGTAACATTGGCATTTATGAGTGGTATTCTCAGCCTGTGGTGTTGGTGATGAGAAGTTGTGTTGTGTCAGAGATCTGTAGGTAATGACCCCCTTGAACTGAGAGTGTTCAAGAAGTAAATATTGAGTTAGATGAGAGGCCAGGAAAGGCTGCGAGCATTGTGACGAGGGATGATCCGCCCTCACATTAAGATTGTCCCATGATATGGTGGTGGCTGTTGCATTAATTGTGGGCCCAATCACTCCGAAGGATGCTGTAGAGCGTGTGTGCTCTGTTTATATTTTATGTGGAGTATATCCTATAACCTATCCATGTCATTGTTGTCCAGTTGAAGTATCATGTGGTTGGTGTGAACTTACACAGTCCATGTCTATGTTTGTGCCACAAGGACACTGTTTGCATACACCGTTGCTGTAGTTGTTGTCCTGTGAAGTCCATGTGTTGATGCAAATATTGATTCTTTGATGATTATTAATTAGATGTGGTACCTTGTCATGCATTGCAGGTGGTGACTCCTGGCCATGTTTGTGGGTTGTAGAGCAAACTTGAGCCCCGGCTCTGGTTAATGTCGTAGGCCACTCACACTCCCTTTCATATCCCCATTTGTATACCTGTTTATGTCACTATATCTCTGCTGTTAGGGTTATAGTTTTGTTATTCGTTATGTTATGGTTTTTCGCTGTATCTGGTCCCAGTCGACTTATGTGATGCAGGTGTCTTGGGTGGGTATTGAGGGTGCCCTTCGACTCAACTGAACATGATTGAGGTCTCACTGTCATTTAGAGACCGCCCCTGTGTTAGTACTAGGCAGCAGTTATCTCTAACTGTGGGATTTCAGATTCCCATTTCTGTATGTACCAACTGTCCATGAGTCCTGAGATGATTACAATAGAGAGTCCATACCTGCTGTTATGTTGTTGTTTACATTGAGGTTTCTTTGTTGTGATGTCCTCGTTGGTTTGTGGAGATGGGTACCTAGTCATGTGCATAGCGGTGTTAGGCAGCAGTGATTACTGTGGGAACATAGGTTCCCATTTCTGTATATGTCAGTTATGTGGCATGTCAGGATGCCTGTTTGTCCCTGAATCATGCAGTTCTGTCAATAAAAACCTAATTTTGTTGTTCTTAATTTGTTTTGTTTAGTCTGTAGTTTGTTGTGTAAACTCATTGATCCTGTTACAGTCCAGCAGTGTAATCTTCTGTCTGGGATGTACAACCGTATATCCCCCGCCCTAGAACTCCTGGAATCTTCTGTCTAAATTCTACCCCTTTTCTTGTTAACTGAGGAGAATATATACAGTGCTCTCTCTCTACTTCTTCTTATTGTCCTTTTCTTCTCTGGCCCATTAAAAGTCAGTGTTGCGCTTCTTTGTCTTTGAGCACTTAAGTATAGGAAATAACATCTTCCTGTCCTTGATATTATTCCTTCGGTGACAGTAATCTAGCCTAGGAATCAACATACAGCTGAAAGATGCTGATGTTGACCGCAATATTCTGAAACAGGATGGAAACGCAGAAAAAAAAAAGTATTTCCATACAGTTTCAGCCACTCTATATCAATATTTCCATACATTTTCAGGCACTCTAAATCAGTATTTCCATACACTTTCAACCACTCTATATCAGTATTTCCATACATTTTCAGCCACTCTTCTTCTTCTTCTTCGTTCATCCGGAGTTTTTTTTTTTTTTCCGGATGTGATTGCGTTGTGCCTGTTTACAGCATAGCTGCTTCTTTGCACCGTTAGGCCGACACATCCGACTTCTGCGGGCATTTGTTGACCGGGTTAACCTTCCCGACAGCCACTCTATTTCAGTATTTCCATACACTTTCAACCACTCTATATCAATATATCCATACATTTTCAACCACTCTATATCAATATTTCCATACATTTTCAAGTATGTTCATGTATCACGCTTGCTTGCCAGGCCGGTGGTAATTGATTCAATCTCGATCAAGGCAGATATTTCAAATTTACCTGGGCTTCCAGGCCGGCCCAGTCTGCAATAGGTACTGTGAAATATTTTTGGAAGCGGAGGCGGCCAGCATAATACTGGCCACATCATTCTTCGAGTTTCACCTCGACACCGCAAGGTACAAGAGGAACATGATGACATGATGAGATGAGAGATCCCTCGAGTTTCACCTCGACACCGCAAGGTACAAGAGGAACATGATGACATGATGAGATGAGAGATCCTCGAGTTTCACCTCAACACCGCAAGGTACAAGAGGAATATGATGACATGATGAGATGAGAGATCCTCGAGTTTCACTTCGACACCGCAAGGTACAAGAGGAATATGATGACATGATGAGATGAGAGATCCTCGAGTTTCACCTCAACACCGCAAGGTACAAGAGGAATATGATGACATGATGAGATGAGAGCTCCTCGAGTTTCACTTCGACACCGCAAGGTACAAGAGGAATATGATGACATTATGAGATGAGAGATCCTCGAGTTTCACTTCGACACCGCAAGGTACAAGAGGAACATGATGACATGATGAGATCCCTTGAGTGCCAATTGGTCTCTACAAATATGTGGTTAGAGCTATATGCTGAGTATGCCTCAAGGCGTGGACAGAGTCCTTTGTTTCTCAACCTATATCTCTGTTAATCATATTTGCATATATTCTCAATAAATATGTATAATGTTTTCACGCATTCTCAATCTCTGTTAATCATATGTCCATATATACTCAAACAATATTTATCATGTTTTCATGCATCCTCAATCTCTGTTAATCATTTATCCATATATTTTATTTTGCATATCCTTTATTGGACATCGCTGTCAACACCAGCATTTTACTGCTGTTGTGATCTCTTGGCAAGTTTACGTTCAGTAGTTTGCCATTGCTTTCTGAACAACCGACTCCCATACCAATTCGTTAAAACCCAGAGCAACGCGGTCTGCTGCCAAATTGTGCCCAGCTGTGTTTCGAATGCAGGTAATCGGAATTACGAACTGTGTCCGTAATACCTTCACCACAGGGACCAGCTATCCATATATACTCAACCAATATTTATCATATTTTCATACATCCTCAATCTCTATTAATCATATTCTCATATATTCTTAACGAATATTTATCACACATCCTCAATCTCTATTAATCATATTCTCATTTATTCTCAACCAATATTTTTCATGCATTTATACATCCTCAACAAATGGCACCAATACTAAAGAACAAACATGTATCAATAACTACTAAGAAAGCACTTTACAACACAATCTTCCTACCAACTCTGTGCTACCAATGCCAAACCTGGACAATGACAGAAAAAGAGAAAAGAAAAATCACAACAACAGAAATGAGGTTCCTGAGAAGAATACTCAACGTATCAAGAAGAGATAAGATCAGAAATGAAGAAATCAGGACTAAAGTGGGGGTTAAAGCTGCTCTAGATTTTATTAGAAAGCAGCAAGTCAAATGGTTTGGCCATGCAAGTAGGCTACCAGTCAACAGCATGCCACAACAAGCAATGATGTACAGACCAGATGGAAACAGAGGAAGAGGCCGACCACGTAAACGTTGGACGGAGGGAATAACAGAATCCATGGGAATGTCGATATACGAAGCCCATAACCGGGCACTCTCACGAAGTTTATACTTCACCTCGACACCGCAAGGTACAAGAGGAACATGATGAGATGATGAGATACATCCTCAATCTCTATTAATCATATATTCACATATTCTCAATCAATATTTATCATGTTTTCATACATCCTCAATCTCTATTAAGCATATTCTCATATATTCTCAACCAATATTTATCATGCGTTCATACATCCTCAATCTCTGTTAATCAAATTGCCATACATACTCAAGCTATATTTATCATATACCCTCAATCTCTATTAATAATATTTGCATATATTCTCAATGAATATTTACCATGCTTTCGCACATCCTCAATCTCTGTTAATCATATTTCCCAGCATTCTCAACCTATATTTATCATCAGATCAACCTAGCCACAAATATGTACCAGAAAATATCTAGAGAAGTAAAATTGGTCAGCTTGATATTGACCACATTGGTCTATAAATAGATTCTTTAGCACCAGATGCCAAACAAGCCACAAAGCATACAGATAGGGTCTATGGCTTACTTTTATCTTTATAGACATTTAGAGCACTGCTTTGCTGATCCAGCAGCTTCTGCAGCTTGTCTTATGACAGTTTCTTCCTGGGCACCAACTTGGAGTCTTATGATAATGAAATGCTTAAAACCCACGCTGGAAACATTAGCAAACAGTAGGCTTAATCTCAGCTAGTCTGTCTATACTGTGCTGTATCGCAATCTGGTTACATGATAACCTGCCTTTCCACAGACGTGAAGTTCCAGTACTAGTCTTGCACAGCCTAAGCCTAAGCTTGGAGAGGGGAAGGAAAGCTCTGTAATACAGTTCCTGCAGCCATGTAACTTTGGTACTGGGTGAAGCGAACAGTCTCTATAGCAACCTCACACTGATAGATGCGAGTGCTGCATATACTAGTGATTGCACTGGACTGATTTTTCACGCGAGTTACCTTTCTCGGTGTCTCTCGCCAACTTCTGAGGTATTTGTAATTTATAACCGCAAGACAATGATGAAAAGTCAACATTTAAGTCCAGCTGCCCGACCAGCATATGGAATTAACCCATTAAGCCACGATTAGAAGAGAAAGTTTAATGATCCACAATTTGCATCCTTATGTTGTCAAAATATTTACATACATCTGTTTCCTTGTACTGCAACATCCGTTCTTAATGCTGATTACCTTCTGCACTGCTATAGCCTGTTGCATATCCCTTGCAGGATGTTGCAGTCAACACCAGCATTTTTCAGCTGCTGTTGATGTACTAGGCTAATTTTACGTTCAGTAGTTTGCCATTTCTTTCTAAACAACCGGCTCCCATACCAACACGTTATAACACAACGCGACACGGTCTGCACCTGTCCCCTATATGGGGCCAAGTATTCAAAGCATGTAAAAGAGCTCTTTTCCATTTCCAAATATGGATTTATGCTGCTAGCCTCATATTCGTACCGACCAATTGGCACTCAGTTGGTAATATGGTCAATAGCACATTGCCCTCCTTAACTTCCCAAAACATTTCCTGGTACCTCATTTTAGTTTGGCTCGACACGGTAGCCCACGTCAATTGTTTTACATCCTCACCTCAAGGGGGACTTGAACACATAACCAACAGACTGTCAGGTAAATGTAAATTATGGAATAGACAATAACACCACTCATTACCACAGTTGATAAAACACCTGTAGTTCTTCTTCAAGGAAAGGGGTGTGTCATATAGTGTCAGAATTGACAAGTGAGGGGAAGATGCAAGTGTCTGCAGACTCTCAAATTTGGCCAGTGGGTTGTCATGAAGATGAAGCACTTGAAGTTTGTCCAGATTTTTCCAGAAAGAACAACCAGGTATAGATGTCAACTGTTGAAATAAAAAAATTTCATGAAGTTGACAAAGCTGGCATATTTTAAAATATCATCACAGAGGGTTGTCATTTACAAGTTATATGGGGGTAAGTTAATAAGTAAGTCACAAATGTCTGTAGAAAAATAACAAACTGTGATAACACCTTGAAACCAGTTTATTTTTACACATACATTGTCCCTTTATTTCTCAGCATAATTTCTACCAACATTGATGCACTTATCACATCGTTTTATCAGTCCTCCCAAACTGGCTGTGCAGAATTGCGTGCCTTGTTTTCATTTACCGGCCATCTCACAGAACTGTGTGACTTACTTATTGACTCGCCCTCATAACGGTTTCTACCCAACTATGCGCCGCTTTACGGGAAATCGCTAGGGAAAGCGAACCAAGAACCTTGGAAGGAGACATTTCACGAATGACGCCGAAGTTGAATGTGAAGTGAAAACATGGTTTAGAAAACAGAGCACGCAGTTCTCGGCAGACGGTTTGGAAGGACTGATAAAACGATGGGATAACTGCATCAATGTAGGTGGAAATTATGTTGAGAAATAAAGGGGCAATGTATGTATAAAAATAAACTGGTTTCAAGTTGTTATCACAGTTAGTTATTTTTCTACAGCCATTTGTGACTTACTTATTAACTTACTCTCGTATTAACAAAAAAATACAGATTTGAATGTCAATAATTAAGTCAAAATTTCAAAATGTCAAAATTATGCAAGCAATTACATAATCATTTTAAGAAATATGCCCTTAACAATAGACATAATTTAGGTATAGGCCATAAATATTTCATATAATTAACAAGAATTATAACACACACAAAATTTTAGATGTGCAATGAAAACATGTTTACCTAACTAACAACATCTTCAATAAATATTAAATTTTTAAAACCAAGTAATAGCTTCTTTAAAACAATAACTATCTAGGTAAGAAACTAAACTATTAACTGGATAAGAAACTAAAGTAATAGCTGTCTGGGTATAAAACTAGAGGAATACCCATACAAAAGACACAAACACCAGCAGGATGGACAGCTGCACAAGAGATGAACGCGGACGAGAAACTAGCGAGGGCACTGGCACGAACAAAAGTTCACAGACAAACAACACCCCAATGGGAGCTAGAACTACCATTGACGGATACGACACTCGCGAGCATAATTAGTAAATCAACAGAGGACAGGGAAGCCAAAGACATAGCGGAGGAATACATAAGACACATAAGCACGGACAACCTCACTATCTACACAGACGGGTCAAAGAACGAGAATGGGGAGGTAGGGGCAGGAGAAGTAGTACCATACCGGAACATCCAAAAGGAGTACAAAATAACAGACAATACATCGGTATACACGGCAGAACTAGTAGGTATTATGAAAGGACTACAAATAGCAACAGAGAACCCCCCTATAAAACTAACTATACTGACGGACTCACTATCTGCAGTACAAGCGCTAGGCAACCATTCTAAAGTGAACAGACAAGACCTGAAAGAGAAAATACTAACACTAACAACAAAACTAAGAAGTATGGGATGCCAGGTCACAATTGTATGGATCCCAGCACACAGAGGGATAACTGGCAATGAGAGGGCAGACAGGGCCGCAAAACGCGGGACAAGCAGCCAGAATATAGTAAACACAGGACTCGGCATTCTGGAGGCAAAAAGTATTATCAAACAACAAGTAATCGACAAATGGAAACAACAATGGAGAGACAGCAATAAAGGACGACACGCCTACCACATGCTCAGAGAACCAAGTTTGAAAAGTCAAGTGACAGACAACACAAAAATACCAACGTACAAGAAACTATGGAGATTGAGAATCGGGAACTGGAAAGATAAAATCACCCGACCACTTTGCATTGATTGCCTGGAGGAAAACACTATAGAACACTACCTACTATCGTGCACAGCCTATGCCCAGGAACGCAGGGACCTAGTAGAATACTTCCAAACAAGAAATACGACGATGACGATGAAGGAATGCCTACAGGTGGAAGGCGACAAAGAAGTACAAAAGCTTACAAAACAATTCATTGCAAGAACAGGGAAAGAAATATAACCAACATAAAATAAAGCCAACAGCAAAATAAAAATACAGTGAGGAAACAGTCGACCACACGAAAACCAGACAATAGGAAATATATAGGGATGCATTAAAACTCTCAAATGGCGGACAATAGAGAGACGAAACGACCCTCTTCGACGCGGGAGACAAGGAGAAGGGTGGAAATTGCCCCAACGATGGACAAGACGATGGGAAACCTCCCTGACGATGGATAAGAGGGACGTGCAGGAAACCCCTCCGGCGCGGGACAAGAGGAGACGGTAGGAAACCTCCCCAACGATGGACAAGAGAGACGATACAATCCGACCCCTATGCTTGACAAAACACCGTTGAACCAAGAAAACAAGCCTCCGGAAAAGAAGACATCAAATGAGATTGATGGGCAAACCGATAATGATAGCAGACACACCAGCAACAACGACAAAAGCAAAAAGGATGGCAAAAAAGAGGAACTCGGCCAGACAGGCAGTAATAGAAGCTGTCTAACGCACAAAAGACCATAAAACCTATACCGCACTATGAACCACCACAACTATAACCAACGTCATTGAGACGGGTTGAACGAGGTGGAAAGTTTCTTTTTTTTTCGACAAATCGGAATTCTGGGTTAAAAATGTAAAGTAATAACTTCCTGGGTTTTAAAAAAAAAACATAATATTTGTCTGGGTAAAAAACTAAAGTGATAACTGTCTGGGTAAGTTGTTCAAGTAATAACTGTCTTGGTAAGTAGTTTAAGTAATAACTGTCTGGGCTAAGATATACTCTGTTTGGGTAAGGAGTTAAATAAGCCTAAACTCATTAGACTGTCTGGATATCCTTAGACTGTCTGGGTATCCTTAAACTGTCTGAATATAAAACTAAAGTAATAATTAATTTTCTGGGTAAATAAGAACTTTCTAGGTAAAAAATTTAAAGTAATAACTGTCTGGAGAAAAAAATAAAAGATATGTGTCTTGGTAAAAACCAAAATAATAACTGTCTGGGCAAGTAATTCAATTAATAACTTTCTGGGTAAGTAGTTTCAGTAATAACTTTTTTTGTTTTTTCCCGCGTTTCCATCCTGTTTCAGGATATTACGGTCAACACCAGCATCAGTTTCAGTAATAACTGTCTGGGTAATTAGTTCAAATAATAACTGTCGGTGCTAAGGTATATTCTGTTTGGGTAAGGAGAGCAAAAGAAGTCTAAATTTCTCAGAGCAGACTCATATATCCCAAGAAAATATAACATCCCAGAGAGAACTAACATCCACAGGCAAAAATAGCATCCAATAGAAGTATAATATTCTCAGAGAAGTGAAATATTCTAAAAGAAATATAACATTCTTAGTGAAGTATAACATTTACATGGCAGTTTCAAATTTCCAGGGAAATATGCCATTCTCAATTAAATATAACATCCTAATGGAAGCATGCCGGTCTCCCTGGCCTAGGGTTTTAACGTCTTTCTCCGTAATCCCGTATATTCTCATGAGTAATGTAACCTGCGCGAGAATCGGTAGTGGTTCTCACCGCGTTGGTAACTTATGGGGTATGTGAGCTGGTCGCTCAGAAAGCAATGTCAAACTACTGAGCATAATCTTGCCTAGTACAACAACAGCAGCTGAAAAATGCTGATGTTGACTGCAACGCCCTGTAAGGGATATGCAACCCAAAAAAGACAACAACAAAAAATGGAAGCATAAACTTTCCTGGGAAGCATAAAAGTATAACATACCCCAGGAAGTATAATAATCTCAGTGAAATATAACAGCCTAATAGAAGCATTAACTTTCCTGGGAATATATAATACACAGGAAATTGTAACATGCACTGGAAATAATCACATCTCCACAACATTTTTCTAAACTATTAAACAAAATTAATATCTTTAGGCATTGGGCTGTAGTCTAATGACAATGGAATATAAACACAGAAGCCGCAAACAATATGTTGCCCGATTTATTGCCTGGCATATTATGCTGTATCTCTCAGGTTGTATAGTGCAGAATTATATATCATATGAAGTGAATAAATGAGTAATACTTTCGCTGAAACAATTAAAACACATTAATTTATTCACTTCAGTATCATGCAACACATTGGCTTCAGTGTTTAAGTTCACTAAAGGAATAAATTGATTTTACAATGGAAAAGTAAAACCCTTGGATGAAACAGAAGCCAAGGCCCAATTTCAACCAGGGCATGTGTGCTGTGCTGAATCATGACCTGGGTAAATTTTTCTTCTTCTTCTGCGTTTGTCTGGAATTTTGTTTTAGATGTAATTGCATTGTGCCTGTTTACAGCAGAGCTGCCATATTTGCACCTTTCGACTTCTTCAGACATTTTTTTGGCCGGATTACCTTCCCTGGGGTTACATTCTAATACACTTCTCCATAGATGTGAAGTTACAGTTTTCATCTTGCACACCTTACTGGTTATTTTTAGTTTGGAAAGGGGAAGTAGCACTCTGCGGCACAATCCCCGTGGATTTAAAAATATATGGTTTAAACGGCAAGAGGATCAGTTTCATTGCACTAGGTTTTATCCCATATGGCTTGGTCTCTTTCCCCAACGTGGCCTGTCGAAAGTATCGCACAAATCAAGAACTCCATAGCTCCAGTGATGACCCCCAGGAATCTCCGAGAAATATGCACTCATAAACCGAATGATGTAGGCTAGAATTGAACCCACAACCTTTGGAGCGTGAGACAAGCAGCATAACCACTTCACTGTGGTGACTTCCAATCCCCGTAGATATGGCACTTTGGTAACAGGTCGGGAGAAAAGTGTCTACACCAACCTCACTCTGACAGATGTAAACCCTTTTCAGGGCTCAGACATCGGGAACACCATTGGATAAAATGGATCAGTTTTGACACTATACGAAACACCCCTTTCCTTGAAGAAGAACAACGGGTGATTTATCAGCTGTGGTAATGAGCGGTGTTATTGTCTATTCCATAATTTGCATTTGCCTGCTTGTCTGATGGCTATGTGTTAAAAATTTGACGTGGGCTCCCGTGTCGAGCCTGACTAAAATGGGGTACCAGGAAATATTATGGGAAGTTAAGGAGGTCAGTGTCCTATTAACCACATGACCAACTGAGTGCCATTTGGATCTGTACGAATATGAGGCTAGCAGCATAAATCTATATTTGGGAATAGAAAAGGGTCATTTTACATGGTTTAAAGTAAGCCAGCATGCCCAAATGGATAAGAATGCGTGTTCTTAAACAGCCGGTGTGCTGATGCCAAGGTAAGGGGTTCAATCCCTACATCAGACAGTTGGACTAAAATTCTGACCTATCATCCTTGACTTGGGGATGTACATTACAAGTACCTCTGAAGTCGGAGTGAGTTTGCCAGATGGTGAAGTACACTGTTGATAAGGAAAGCTAATCCACACGCAAAATTCAGTCCAGCACTACCAGAAGTAGTGCATTCTATGCTCGAGTTCAAAGCAAGCAAGCGCCCCCAAAAAATATGCTTTGAATACTTGGTTAGGGCAATCAGCTTTAAGAGACTACGTTACAATACAACCTCACTCTGATCGATACAAGCCATTTGCAAGGCTCAGACATTGGGAATACCAATGCATTGGACTAAGGAGTTAAAACTCTGTCTTCCGAAGGTGTCACCAGCCAACCAACATGATTAGAGTGGACATCTAACATGATGCTTGCAGGAAATGAGGCCATCTATTTTTGTGAGAAAGTTATTGGCCAGTAAGCATATCGACAGTCTTGTGCACATTCCAACGTTCCCCATCACTCGAAGGTGAATGTCACAGAGCTGTATCAGTCGGAAGTCTGCCAGGTTTTTCTCATCGGGATTTTGTGCTTGGCAATGCAGTAATAAGGCCTCTTCTGTAGGGTTAAAGAAATACCTGAATAATAAAGAACACAAACAATTAAGTTGTAAATTCTATAATGTGTGTTAATGTGTATTCTGGTTATTATCATCATGTACCTTGCCAAGTGGCATATGCATTAATGACTCTCCAAAGATCTCCGTCCACTGGATCAATTCTGTTAATTCTTCATACCATTATATTAAACCATAGAGGTCAGTGTGGCTGAATGAATACTTGCTCTTAAACATCCGGTTTATTGAAGCCAAGGTAGCGGGTTCAACCCCTACACCAGTCAGTGAGATAAAATGTTGACTTGGGGACATATATTACAAGTACCTCAGAAGTCATAGTGGGTTCACCTGATGGCAAGAACACTGGTAATAGATAATGCTAATCCACATGCAAATATCAGTCCGGTGCACTAGAAGTAGTAGCATGTTTCCACCTTTGTCTGCTTCTGCCTCTTATATCGGTGATCTTTCCCACCGTCACAATTTTCTCAAATGCCTTTTCTCATTACATGATCAAATAACACTGTCTCTTTCTTACAGATATGCACAATGTTCTATTTGCATTGCGCTCTTTTAGGCACTCTTTTGTAGTTAATTTTGACTTTCCAAGGTATTCACAACATTAAGCGTTGAAACCACATCTTCACTGCCACCTCCTATACTATATGTTCCCATTTCAAGACTCACTGCCACACAGTTGCAAAGGTTCAACGTGACATATTACCACTGTATTGTTGAAAAGGTTCAGTACAGCAATATGATATTCCTCCATGCCACTCAGTCCATCTAACATAATTTCTCTTGAAATGCCAGCTGCCATACAGTTGAAAAGGTTCAATATGACATTTCAGTATTGTGCAGTTGAAGAGATTCAATATGACATTTCAGCACTGCAATACAGTTGAAAAGGTTCAATGTGACATTTCAGCATTGTACAGTTGAAAAGGTTCTATATGATATTTCAGAATTGTACAGTTGAAAAGGTTTCAGTACTATACAGTTGTAAAGGTTCTATATGACATTTTAGCAGTGCCACACAACTGAAAAGGCTCAATATGACATTTCAGCACTGCCACACAACTGAAAAGGTTCAATATGACATGTCAGTGATCTTTTTATGATATTCAATGACAGTGACTTATTACATGAGATACTTTTCATCTTCTGGAATGCAGCTTTTGCTTGACTTCATCATCATCATGTGACTTGCCAACTGTTATAGGCATTCATGTCTCTCCACCCACAGATCTCTGTCTTTGGTGTTATGGGTCATTTCTGCTGATATTTCTCCATGCCACCATCTCAGTCCATTCAGCATCATTTCTCTTGGTCAGCCTCTGCCTCTTTTACCATTGATCTTTCCAGTTGTTATGATGTTCTTCAATGCCTCTCTTCTCATCACATGACCAAAGAAAGCTGTTTGTCTCTTTCTTATTGTTGTATATAATGTTCTAGTTTCATTAACCTCTTTCAAGCAATCATTGTTAGCTACTGTGGCAGTCCAAGGAATTTGCAACATTCATCTCATGAACCACATCTCTGTTGTTCCAAGGTTCTTCCTAATTTTTAATTGTTCTGCTCTTAAACATGCGGGAGTTGAGAGAAATGAATGAGCTGACAAACCTTCTAGCTCTGCATCCCCTGCAGATGACCAGCTCATTCATCATGCTGATGTTATTAATACCCTTAGACAGATATCGAGAGTGGGGGACTTTGATGCCAGTGAATCCACATCGTTGTCCAGAATGAGAGACCTTGTGAGTAAGAATTGTTATGGCCAAACACAAGAGGCACATTGGGAGAATGAGGGGCCTGGTCAGCCAATACTTAACTGGCACTGATATGTTGGAGGGGGGGGGGGGGGTGGCGGGGGGAGAGAGGATTTGAGCATCTAAGGAACTGTCCGGAGTGCAATGATAATACCCCAACATAAAAAATATTCTGCTATTAATCTCAATCATGCATCTTCCATCTGATGTTATGATGGCCACAAATATTTGACCTTTGTTATAAAACTAAAAATTGGTGCAGGCATGGCAGGGAGGGTATGGTGTTCACTTCAAGCACAGAAGGTATGGATTTGAATCCCAGCATAAGATTGGGAATTGTTACAATCTCAACCCTTACATCATCTCTATCATCATCATCATCTTCCACTTTTGCCGTTAAGGATCATTTGAAGGAATAGTTGATGCTCTAATGCAGTGTTTCCCAACCTTTTTTGTACCATGCCCCACTTAAGCCTTTCTAAAATTCATATTGCCCCCCTCCCCCGCCCCATGCCCCCCCTCAACAAATACATTATTTTTAATATTCAAAAATTGAAATGTTCACTAAAGAAACTTCAATGATAGGTTTTAGGAAGAAATAACTAGGTAATTATTGAGCAAACACAGTAAGTAAATTTTCAAAACATATAATGGAGAACTGAAATTCAAGTACAAAATAATTTTAATGAAAGATTTTTCTATATTATTTTAATTATTAGTAATTATTTATTATTCAAATTTAGTGAGATCCTTGCGCTTGATGCTTGCTGCAAAGAGATCTTATGTCAGGTTCCAATTTAGTTAACTTCAGTCTCAAGTCTCCCCGTTTTGTTATATTCAGCCGATTTCTTCCATTTTCGAATTGCCCCCCATAACAGTCAAATTGCCCCCCTGTGGGGCGTGGGCCCCATGTTGGGAAACACTGCTCTAATGTGTGATGGGGGGCACTGGAGAGTGTCTTTCCAAGTGATTATACAACGTCTTTGATGTCAACATGGCCAAACTCTCTAAACAGTGTACAAACTCTATAACAGAGTAAAGATCAGAATGTATATATCACAACCAAAGATGCTACAAATATACGTGTTCTGGGTTGGTTGCTTAGAATTCAGCACTTTAAAATATGGCATTTGCTGACAATCAATTTCTCTCCATGAAACAACTGTATGGAATTATCAAAAACTAAGAGCTGACTGTGGCCAACTTTAGAATTATTAGTGTCACGTTCAAAGACAAACAAGGAAGAAGAAAACATGTAGATTACTACATGGATGTAACAGAAATCAAAGGAAGAAGAAAACATATAGAATACTACATGGATGTAACAGAAATCATTCTAAACCAGCAAATACTCTGCTTGACGTCTGCTGACAATAAAAAAGTATCACTCTCCACTCCTTGAAGGATGTCGGATATATAGTGTTAACCCCATATTTTGTAGACCAATCAACACTCGGTGGGTCATGTGATCAATATCATGCTGACCCCCTTTATTTCGCAGAACATGTCTTTGTACCCATTTTATGTTGGGTCGACCTGGAATTTTAGAAACATTCTTGCCTCGATAGAGATTTGAGCACATTACCAACAGGTAAGCATGCTTGCACTGCGCATTTGATTAGTCTATATTCAGGGGTATAAAAATTCAGAAGTCTGGTCGCCAAGGCTGAGTGAGAACACATGCTGCCCACTTAAAACTAACATGAACTCACCAACCTCCTATCAGCAGTATTTGCAAACTTAAATATGCTGCTTCCTGAGAAAAAGGAGCTGGCTCCTGAATAATGTTTAGGTGTTTCTACCTCTGCCCGTTTTTATACAATAAAATATGTTGGCATCAAAGAAAAAAGAGCTGGCTCTGGAATTATATTTAGTATGTTCTACCTCTGACAGTTAGTATGAGTACTGTTCCCCAAAGAAAAGTAATATAAAACAATAAATGTAAAAAAAGAAAAAGATACCCATTTTCTTCTGCCTGTTTTATGAATTCTGCATCCCTTTGCTTATAAAATTTATTCAGAAAAATACCAGTGGCTTGGTGTTTCCTTTCAGCCATATCTGTAAGTGATGTTCAGCTCAACTAGCTGATTACAGGAACTGCTTGGTTTCAATCACCTGCAAGAAAGTAAAGTGAAAGTAAACTTATCTATTAAATAATAAAACAACAAAGGTTTGTCAAGATCTTTTGAAGAAAAAAACAAACACACATTTATATACTATATTTCACAAAGACACCAAACAAGATAACTAATGCAGAAAAATAAACAAATGCTATATACATATATATCAAAAAGACACCAAGCCATATTATAAAAGCACAGTAACAAAATCCTTTTTTATAAATGAATTGAATACATATAACAAAACGTAAAAAAATGTCACGGAATAGTAAGAATAAATCAGTTGAAACGTGTCAAATATTTATTGCCATCAAATTATCAAAATGGACTATCATTATTAGATGCCAAGCAAATCCATAGTTGTTCAGATCTCCTTAGAATTTCTATAGGTGAGTGATGACTGAATAAGTTCTGTGTTGGTTTACCAGTTTTCTTGAGTCTCTTGCAAAGCCTTTGAGTCTTGCAACTCCCTACTAGACCCTATTGTATCTCATACCAAGCAAGGCCATTGTCTTACCCACGCCATCGAAATCAATAGCTGCACCAAGATATTTAAGGGTATTTAGCCGTCTGCTCGGTCCACTGATGAGGGCATGGGTGTACATAATATTAACAATAAGTGATATGCAAATACTCATAATTAAACACAATTAACCGCTCTATCAACAAGAGCGACAATATTTATTATATATTAAACATCTTTTCCACATCTGACCAAACTACCAAAAATAAATAAATGATAAGTAGACAATTTACATTCTTTGCTTATGTGATAATAAGAACATCTTCATTCTTTGGTCATGTGACGATAAGTGCACAGTCTAATTCTTTGGACATTTGATGATAAGTGGATAATCTACATTCTTTGGTCATGTGACGATAAGAGGGCAGTTTACATTCTTTGGACATTTGATGATAAGTGGGCAGTTTACATTCTTTGGTCATGTGACGATAAGTGGGCAGTTTACATTCTTTGGATATGTGATGATAAGTGGATAATCTACATTCCTTGAACATTTGATAATAAGTGGGCAGTTTACATTCTTTGGACATTTGATGATAAGTGGACAGTCTACATTCTGTGCACATTTGATGCTAAGTGGACAATCGACATTCTTTGGACATTTGATGATAAGTAGACAATCGACATCCTTTGGATATTTGATGATAAGTGGACAATATTAGCAGTCTTTGCTCGATATTGGCAGACAGTCGCCATGACTCTCATTGCTGACAAACCTTTTCGAGCTTTCGTTATGACATAATCGACATGATCTCTGAAGGACAGGCTACGATCAAGGCTCACGCCAAGATATGTCATCGACTGGGTTCTACTCAAAATACTCCCATCCATCCTCACTGCCGGCAGGTCTGTTTTCACAATATGGTTGTTTAGGGAGAACCATGTAACCGATGCCTTTGCAGGGTTGACAAGGGCACTGGCATCAGCACACCATGAGGAAATTCGGTCTAGTTCGCCCTGCATATCATTAGTAACCGCCTGCCTATCTCTGCCCTGTCGATACACGAGGATGTCGTCAGCAAATGACAGAGTCCTGCCCCTCCCGTCCAACTGTTGTTCAGTGATCGGCACCGTATACACGTTGAATAGTACTGGTGACAGTGGTGAACCCTGCGGCAATCCTGGACTTATCGTTATCGGCTCAGAAGACCAACTCCCGCATCTTAGTACCACCTTCCTTTGGAGCAGAACTGCAGCTATCCATTGTACAAGGTGAGGGTGCACTTTCAGTCTGAGGAGAGTTTGCATCAAGAGCTCGAATGATACTCTATTGTATGCGTCCTCTAGGTCTATGTCGACCGCACATGTCTCTTCTCTGACCTGAAATCCTTCGTAAACATCTTGAGCTAAGACCGCCGCATTCAGCCATGACTCTTTGTTACGTCTGTATCCTCCAAGTGTGGGCGGGAAGAACCCGAGTTGTTCCAAGTCACAAGCAAGTCTGTGTGCTACAATTTTCTCCAGTAGCTTGCCAGCAGTGTTCTGCATCGTAATGATTCTGTAGCCGCTTATCTTGGAATGGTCTTTGTTCGGTTTTGGCAGCGGCAGCAAGTAGCTGTGTAGCCATTCTTCTTTGACCTGACCCCTCTGGATACTGGTGTTGAATTCTCTGGCCACTTCTTCCATGTCATCATCTGACATCACCAGTAGGTCACCATATCGGATGCCGTCTGGGCCTGGGGCGGAGTTGGGTGATTTCTTGAGCATCGCACGTATTGTCTCAGCTGTAATTATGCCTTCTTCGTCTGTCCCGACCCCTCGCACAACTGAGAGATCTTCGTTGTTGTCCTCTGTCTGGCGGGCTCGTCTTTCTGGTCAGTCTGCTCTATGTAGCGTGCAAGAAGGGCCTTACTTTTATCCGCATCCGACTTTTTCCATGTGAGGTCTGTGTCTTGAAAGTCTGGAATACCCCTACGTTGTGCAGCACCGTTCATGCTCTTATGGAGGCGCCAGAATGTCGTAAGAGATCGCTCGGAGCACACCTTTCTGCAGAACTCGTCCCATTTCTCGGCCTTGGCCTGTTTGGCGCAGGATTTGAATAAAGTCATCGTCCTATGGACCTCAGCCTTCAGGTTCGCCAACTCAACCTGTGGCATGTTAGCTTTTCTGGCTTTTTGCCGGTCTTTGACAGCCTGCCTCTTCCCAGCCATGCCTTCTCGACCTCTCCATTCCACCATGGTGGCTGCAACCATCTTTCTTGTCTCCTGCGGGAGGAAGTTAGTTTTCTTCTTCTGATCTTACTTATGGCGTCTTGACCAGTGTTGTCGTACGGGAAGGCATTTGTCTTGTTTCCCTGACTCCTGGCCCTGTCTTTTTCGATCAGGATAATACAAGGGTAGTGGTTACTGTCGTGGTATCCCAGTGTGCCCCACCGGCACCTTGGTGCGATGGTGGGTGACACCAGAGCCAAGTCAATGACACTGTCAGTCACCTGGTCGAGCGGCTATTCTAATGACCTTCCCATCATTAAGACAGACAAGGGCAGCAGATGCCAGGGCGTCCTCCAGATCTACTCTCTGTCTATTGGTGATGCAATTCCCCCATTGACTGCCTCTGGCATTGAAGTCCCCAAAAGTAGATGATATGCCTTTCATCCATATCGAACAAACTCTGCCATTGTCGCACGTCGACCTTCCCATTTCGCGCATAAACGTTCACGATTACAAGCTGCACTGGTGTCATTATTCTTAATGCCTGCACTTGCAGGGCATCACTGTTCCAGGTGGACATATCGATCTCAGACACCAGTATGTTGTTGCGGACCAGGATGGCCTGTCCGAGGTGCCGCCTGTTTAAGAATCCCTGTAACCCCGCGACATTGACTGTTCCGTCGCCGAACTGTGTTTCTTGTAAGACTACAATATCGTTTCCGTACAGTAGTTTTTCGAGAATGGGTCGGCGTTGACTAAATGATGCACAGTTCCAGTACAGTACTCGAACGTGTCCGATGCCCAATCTGTCACATTTTAATCGCCTTCTGCGTGCTCCCCCCGTCCTCTTACCACGCTGTGTCCTTGTCGGTCGTCTGGTCGTCATGTTAGGCTTAACTATCGCCACCGGGCACCGATGATACGCCGAAGGGAGTCCGGGTGCGCGTGCAAGAAATCCGTTGCACGGTCCGAACTCCATTTCACCACGAAAAACACACTTAATGGAAAAATCACGTTCCATTTTACGGGACGAAAAAATGTCCCGCCATCTTGCTCCAAGGGAACTCACTCTCCGTTCCTCACGACTCACATCCATCACCTACACACATCATCCCACCCATACAATATCCTCCACCCATCCCAAAACTCACAAACAATCACCCACCCACATATCCTCCTCCACCCACACACCCTCAACCACCCAGCCAAAAACACATCCCCAACCACACATCCACCACCCACACATCTCCCCGCCAAGTCACACATTTCGTACCTACCCACACACAAATCCCGCACCCACCCACACAATCTACCTCGCCCACCCACACATGCCGAACCCATCCAAACACCTCCACTATCTCCCGGCCTACATACATTCACCCACACATCTCTTACCCACACCCACCCACCAATACACACACATCCCCACTCACATACACATCTCCCAACACATAAACACATCCCTCACACATATCCTCACCCACCATCACATCCCCCATCCAAAAACACACACTCCAACACCCACACATAGCCTACCTACTCACATCCCACACTCACACACACATCCTCTACCCATACACTCATCCCCTAACACATTCCCAAATCACGTACATATTCCTCAACAACTCACACCCATACATCCCCCAGCCACTCATCAACACATACATCTCCCATCTACCCATCCACACTCACACACCACAACTACCCAGCCAAACACACATCCCCACCCTCACACACATCCTTTACCCACCCGCACATCCACATCCAACGATACTCGCCACCCACCTACACACACACACACACACATCCCTCACACACACCTTTCTCCCTTCCAACACAACAACCCACCCATATACACATCAACCACCCACAAACACAACCCCCATACACATCACTCACCCACACATCTCCTACACACGCACACATCCCCCACATACAAACACCCTCACCACCAACAAATATATCCTCCACCCTCACACACTTACCTTACCCACACAAATCTCCACCCACACACTTTCCTACCCACACAGACATAACCCCCACCCACACACATCCCCACACCCATCCCCCAAAACACACACATACCCCACACCCTCACAAACCCATTCACCTACATATCCCTCACCCACCCACGCACACTTTCACCAACCATACAACCCTTCCAAAAGCTACACATTTCCAACCATCCACCCAAACATCTCACACCCACACACACATCTCTATCCCACACACATATTCCCACACCCACACATACATCCCCACATCCACAAACATTCCCCACCTAAACACATCTCATCACCCAGTCACACATCCCCCCACACCTACATCCCCCACCACATCCCACACACCCCAGGCACACATAATGCCCCATCCCACCATCCCCCACCCACACACATCTCCTCACCTACACACATATCCCCCAGCCATCACATAACCCAAAACAATCACCCACCCCCATATTCTCCTCTACCCACTCACTCCCAACTACACAGCCAAATACACATCCCCCAACCACACATCCCCCAACCACACATCCCCCACCCACACACATATCCCCGCCAAACCACACCTATCACACCTACCCACAAACAAATCCTGCACACACCCACACAATCTCTCTTGACCCACCCACACATCCCAAAACCACACATACATACACACACATCCCCCACCATCCCCCAACCTACTTGTATGAAGAAACTTCCACACTTCACACACACACATACAGTGACGATTGTCGTGAGTATTCTCGCAAAGTTGCAAAAAAAAAATAGAGAAACATGGAGAAAAATTGTACAAATACATTTTGCAACATAAAAATTAGTTATGCAATTCAACTCTCTCTCTCTCTCTCTCTCTCTCTCTCTCTCTCTCTCTCTCTCTCTCTCTCTCACACACACACACACACACACACACACACACACTCACTTACTCTTTCATTCTCTCAGGCACCGTTCCAGACCGTCATCAAGCTAATCATGGCAAAATAATAACGAATAAATTTAAAATAGGAAATAAATTTAAAATGGGAAACACATTTCAAATAGGAACATGGAATGTTAGGACATTAAATGAGTTGGGACAGTTGAACAATGTGATACGAGGAATGGAAAGAATGAAAATTAAGAATATTCTAGGAGAGGTGAGATGCGATGGAAGGGATCGGGCAAAATTACAACCGACAAACACACAATAATGTATTCTGGAGGGGATACACACCAGAAATCAATCAATCAATCATGTGCCATGCCGGAAAGCGTGGGCTGTCATGATTCGCCATTTCACTCGATCACCAGAGTCGTGGATCAGCTCAGTGTTCCTGTCTCGTCCATGCCATGTGGCCAAGCCATCCAGGTATTTTCCTCGCGGTCTTCCTCTTGGTCTGTTTCCTTCGATCTTGCCAGCTGTCATTAAGTTCTCCAGTCCATTTCTTCTCATAACATGTCCAAAAAATTTTGACTGTCTACGTCTAATTTCTCTAATCAATCTACGATTTTCATTTGTCTCTTGTAGTACTTGGTCGTTGGTTTTTCTATCTGTCCATGGTATTCTTTGCATTTTCCTCAGAAACCACATTTATGCAGCCATCAGATGTTTTTCAGCTTGATTGCACATTGTCCAAGTTTCACATCCATACAAAAGAACAGGCTCTATGTATTCCCTCAACACTCTTTTTCTCGTTTCAATTGACATCATTTTATTGGTCAGAATGTTTTTATCTTGCTAAAGGCTACTTTCGCAATGGCAATTCTTGTTCTAATCTCTTCAAGGCATCTGCCATCAGATGTTATGACTGTTCCGAGATAATTGAACCGATTCACTTGTTGAAGAATATTCCCATTTACTTGTATATTACATTGTGGTACTTCGTTCTTCCTAGTAACGACCATAACCTGTGTCTTCCTACAATTTAATTCCAACCCCAGCTGCTCACTGTGTACACCAACAGCGTCTACTAATTGTTGCAGATCCTGTGCATTGTCTGCAATCAATACTGTATCATCTGCATATCTAATGTTATTTATGTTTCGTCCTCCAATGCTGATTCCATTTGAACTAATATTTGATTAAAAATAATGGCCAAGTCAATTAATGGTTACAGGTATATTTCAGATAGAGTTATTATGATTAAAATGAAAGGGAAACCAAAAGATATAAATATTATACAAGTATACGGACCAACAACAAGTAGCAGTACTAAATGTCTCCTTGCATTATCTACGCGAAGGGGGCTGGAGCACTTATGGAGATAGCCGTGTGTAATGAAAGCGATTCTTTACAGATCAAAGGCGTGAAGGTATGCGGCGGGCAGGGCTCTCTTCTGGTGCCAGGAGGGTAGAGTCGTACATGAAAATCTCCAATGACGATATCCTACATACGGGTCTCCGTGGCGAAATGTTTCAACCACCTACGTCACGCTCCTGAAGTTGTGGGTTCGATTTCGGATAAGTCTTATGGTTCAGCCTGTTCTGTGGCGAAGAGCTTACGGAAGCAATTCGCATTCTCGCATACCGCGTTGAAACCACAGCTGCGGAAGATTTGAAATCAGACCGATTTGCGTTGGTTTTCATACAATGGTATGAGTACTGGTTATTCAGGAAGCAATGGCAAACTTCTGAACGTAAGCTTTCCAAGAAGTCATAAACAGCCAACAAATGCTGGGATTGACCGTGACGTCATGTGAAGGAAATATGACTAATCTGTTTATGCTTCTAATTCTCTTCTTCGTCTTGTTTTCTATCTCCCTCTATGTCGTTATCTCTGTGGGTTATTCACACAACCATCTATCGACTCTATGATTGATAACCTCACTAGCCGATATTCTTCTTAGCTGGTGTATCAACTCATCCAGCATTGTCTCCCCCTGTCCAGCTCTGTCTCTAATATCTTCAGTCTCCAATGTTGTCACAAGATTCTTCGTGAAAGGTTAGGGCTATTTTTTTAGGACCATACCGGAACACGCAAACTACTGAACGTAAACTTGCCAAGATTTCAACAACAGCAGTAAAATGCTGGTGTTGACTGCGATGTCCTGTCAATAGGATATTCATTCATTCATTCAGTAGCATGTCTTTTGCAGAACCTAGCTCCCATATCAACCTTCCGGAGAACCTCTCGATCATAAGCAAGATGTCCCGCGTCTGATACACCCATCTGGAGATCATCCGCCACATTCTGCACCCATCTTCTCTGTGGCCTTCCTCTTCCTCTCTTCCCAGGCATATACCCCTCCATTTTTGTTCTCTCCAAACTTTCGTGACGTTTCAAATGACCAAAATATTTCAATTTTTATTATCGTCTTTTATGGCCAACCTTCTTCAGTATTCGGAACTTGAAGCATCGATGCATTTGTTCTTTTCTTTAAATAGGATATGCAAAAAAAAAAAAAAAAAAACTGAACACATCCTTACCTGGCAACTAGGTAAGGGCATTTATCATCACCATGTAGCATGTATCCTGCTGTCACGTGTTCAATGTCGTGTTGCTGACCCCCCGGCACTTCTCTCAGGAACTATACCTTCTAACCCGGTTCTGACCAAACCACGTGACACTTAACATGGCCACAATATTTCAGCTTCCGAGACATCACGCGATTAATGCGCCAGTTTTATTCCGTGGTTAAGTTATGTAGAAATATTCCAAAGAAGATTGATAAACCAACACAGAACTGGTGTCATTAGCTGCTACACGCTGCAGGATTTATTTAGGAGGGGATCCAAGCACTTATGGACTGCATGGTTCGATGTGCAATGAGGATGATCTGTCGACTAACTATTTAACTAACTAACTAACTAACTAACCAACCAACCAACCAACCGGGTTTTCTAGCAATGAACGTGGATGACGTATGTCCGTGTAAAAAATTTATTTTTTTTATTTGTTTGTAATAAGGGCTCAATGTTTCACAGTGGCCAGAGTCTCCCCATAAGGTTATACTTCCCCGTGTGTCGTTCAGATGACCACCCTGCTTCTGACCCTGGCCAGATCAAGTGTAGATGACCACACTTTGATCTTAGCCCAAAGCTCGATAATTTGAAAGCGATTGTTGTGGTTTTGTTTTTAATGAAGGCTCAGTGTTCCACAGGGACCAGAGCTTCTCCATCAAACCCGCACGTCTCTGTATGTCATTATGATGACCGCCTCTGCATGTGGCCCTGGCGAGAACCAGCGCAGATAATACACTGATATTAGCCAAAAGGTCGAGAAATAAAATAAAACAGCCAGTTTATTTGGCCTTTCAAAGGTCAGTCAAAAATATAACACATACATTTTATCCCGCCATTACAGTAAATTTGTATGTATTATTCAAAAAAGCCATGAAAGCATGTTAACAAAATGTGTTTCACGTAAAGCATTGTAACTAAATATTTCATCAGTTGTGTTAAAACACTGTTTATTTTTTCCCAAACTATATAATTCTAAATATTGTGAGATTGCATTCAAGGTTGATTTACAAATGAAACTAATGAAAATTTAAACAGCTAATTGTTAAAACTGTAAGTGTTAGAAATATTTTTATTTAGGATAATGTCCCTTAATGTGTTAAGTCGTTATGTCCCTTGGTTTAATTTAAGTTTGTTGCTTTTGTTAATGTGGCTTCCCTTGAAGTTGCAAAGAAACATATTAAAACCATAAACGTATTGGATAAATTAAACGTAGACAGTCCAGATTATTTGGACACGTTATTAATTAGGAAAAAAAAATAGAACTAGACAATTTAGTAACAACCTGCACGATTGTGGTGGAAAGAACAAAAGGAAGGCAGAGAGATAAATATCTAGATGGGTAGACCACGTGACATAATCGAGACCAGAACACAACGCTGATCCACGACTCTGGTGATGGTGTGAGACGATTAAACATGGCCGAACATGATTATCTACATGACACGATCATGACAAACAAATCTATAGAAATTAAAAGTGGTAAGGCTTAGCTTTATAGTGTTCCCACTGATAACGTTATGGAAGCTGTCGCTGGAGATGCGGAGTTGAAGCTTTGTGCGACGCTTGCGGCAGGCCGCTCTATGGAAATACGCCGAGACATATGGGATAAAACAAGTTGCAATGAAGTTGGCCCTGTCGCCTTTAAACCATGCATTCCTGTTTTATCCCGCACTCAACATCGAGTATCGGACCTTGTGAGTAAGCGACCGACGAATACAGAACACCTGTACCGCCATGAGGAACAGTATGAGCGAAGTCAGGCACTCAACGGCCAACCCGTCTAGTCGTATGTACCGGGTTGACAAAGGCAGCTGAGAGCTCGAGAAGTATTGCTTTACAAATACGAGACAAGGGTTTGCATCAGCCCCAGGTCTGTACAACGTTTATTTTAATGAGCATGGCAAGGCACGTAGAGTGCCCTGGTCACCCACTGCTCCCGTCTTCGTCTCCAGTCGTCTTGACTTGTCTTGCCACTGGATTCAAATGGACTCTGGCAAAACAGTGTGGTAGACGAATTGCGCAACTCTTCCTCACTCTAATCCAATTCATCGCGCAAGTCAGTCTTCATCCAACCACAATGTTTATTTAGTGATAACATTTAAACAGGTAGAAAGAAGACTGGAATCACATTACAAATGTTGCATGACGTGGAGAACAACCACACATCATAAGTCGATTGTTTTTGGAATTTTACGTTCATTAATTTGCCGGTCTCCCTGGCCAAGGTGTTAGCGACATTGTTCGTAATCCCGTATATTCACGTGAGAAAAACACCAGCTGCGAGAATCGGCAGCCGTTCCCGCCGCGCTGGTAACTTACGGTGGATATGTGAGCCGGTAGTTCAGAAAGCAATGGCAAACTACTGAACGTAAAAACTTGCCTAATACATCAACAGCGGCTGCAAAATTCTGGTGTTGACTGCAACGTCCTGTAAGAGATGCCATGCTGTATCTCGGGGTGTAGAATGAATTGCAAAAGAACTGTGCAAATAAATCAACTCGGCTCGAACGCAACGGCAGATGAGAAGCCGAACCAACAACATTGACGAAATCCAGACAATTACCTTTTCACAGTTAAGACAAGCCTATCGCAATCATAAAACAATAATTAAACGTTTACGTAACCTGTTCTGTCCAGGTTGGGCCGTAAGAATAACATATTTAAGATTACTGATTGTTGCAAAGCCATTCCTGTTCGAAGATCAACAATGTCCTTGTTCGTCCTCGCGAAAACCTTCTGTCAATCCACCAAGTGTCCTTCGTGCCGCTTCGCAGACGTCTAGTTTTCTGCGTCTGCCTGCTTAATTATTCGTGGCCACAATAAGCGATGTTTCTATGGTTCTTACCTTCTATTTTCCAAGCATTCATCCAGCCACTGAAGCGCCATCGAGCCAATATTTAGCCGACCTACGGTAGCAGAAATAACATGAGCTGCCGCCTTGTTGAAACTCCCAAGTAGTCTGTTTCTATTGGCATTGCCGTATGACGATTCTGTGTTGTTACGTCACTTCCTTCACTTTACTAGCGTTTCTGCTCTAGGATTCTTTACTCTATATAATTTACGTTATTAAGTCACACTTGCTCCTTGGCAAGGGACATGCAACTTAATTAATTTGCTAGTGCCGGCTCCGTGGCGTAGGTTTTACGGACGCTTACCGTGTTCGAAACACAGCTGCGGATGATTTAAAAACAGAACGCCTTGCGTTGGTTTCCCATACAAAGGTTTGAGTGCCGGTCGCCCAGAAAGCAATGACATACTACTGAGCGTAAATTTGCTAAGACATCACGAACAGCTAAAAATGCTGGGGTTGACTACAACGCCCATTAAAGGATATGCAACTAACTTGTTTTTTATGTTTTTGCCATTACTTTCTGAACTAGAAGTCATCTTCTAACTCCAACTGACCGGTGTAAGGACTGAACCGCAGTCAGGGCACCGGAAATATAAGCGCAAGTGCGTTAACCCAGTGGTCACAAACATCTCTTAACTCCATATTGGAGGAGTAGCAGGAGACAGTAAAAGATACACACGACGATTGTTGTATTAGTTTTATTAACTGAACCATAACGGAGTTGATTGTAAACATTAGGCCATCAAAATGACTGGAAATAAACATAAAGTAAATAAAAACAATGGTTATCAACACTGACAGCACCAAGCCACTTTTGAAAATTAATGTAAATAGAAAAGTCACTTGTGCAGGTCAACAGTTTTTCTTACCTATATTAATTAACAACAGACGATGAAATGCGAGAGGCAGAAATAAGTAAGAGAATGTAGATAGAGTAACATGCAACATTGTTTATATATATATTAGGTCCGAATGGGCCGTCTCCCTGGCCGAGGCGTTAGCAGATTTCTCCGTAACCCCGAATACTCTCGTGGTTGACGTGACCGCACTAGAATTGGAAGCGGTTCGAGTAGCTCCAGTGACTTATGAGAGTATGAAGCCGGTCGCTCAGAAAGTCGTGGCGTGCTGATGAGCGTAATCTAGCCTAGAAATCAATATACAGCTGAAAGATGCTGATGTTGACCGCAATATCCTGAAACAGGATGGAAAAGCGGTAAAAGAAATGAGCGAATGGATAAGAGCGCTCTTTCTTAAACATCCAGTGTGCTGATGCTGAGGTAGAAGGTTCAACCACTACACCATGAAAGTAGGACTAATATGTTGACGTCTTGTCCTTGACCTAAGGACATAAATTACAAGTACGTCTGAAGCCGGATTGCGAGGGACACTGGTAATAAGGAGAAGTTAATCCACACACAAAATTCAGTTCATTAATACTAAAAGTAGCGTTTATGGAATACGCTTGAGTTCAAACCGAGCGACTGCAACAACAACGACAACAACACAACAACAACAACAACAACAACAACAACAACAACAACAACAATACCAAACAGATTGTTATATTAAATACATTTAAATTACCAATAGATCAGATATTTATCTTACGACAAATAGCCGAGAAAAATTGGGAATATAAAAGAGATCTCCCTAACATTTTTGTGGATTTTAAAAAAGGCTTATGTTAGTGTCCATATGAATAGACTATGGAATGATATGCAGGAAGTTGAAATACCAAAGAAGTTAATCAACATGATCAGACTATGCATGAAAGATACTTATAATATAGTTGTCACAATGCGTCACTCTTGTTCTTCTGGGTGTAATTAAACGGCCATGCTCAACTGCCATCCAGACTTAGCGTTCAGAGAGCGCACCGTGATTTAGCTCGTTCTTAGGTTCCCTGCAAGCTGAATATTTTGCCTCTGAATCTGCACTCACTTATACAAGACGAGACGACTGTCACACTTAACAACGACTCCAATTCGCATCAGTTGAGTAATCAGTTATATATATTTACAACTGGCCGGTAACAGATGACGAATGTCAGAATCTCCAATAAGGGTTTAGAGAGTTAATAAGAGTTAACACAAGTCTAGTAGGGAGACACCAGACAGGAGAGACACCAGCGCTATAAATAGCTTCACAAGGGGACACATTTGTGTCAACCAAGGGAGCAATAAGGACAGTTGAGCGAGGGCTTCCCCACGCCATTGGGAAGCTTGGCCTTACGAGTAACCGTGAAGTACCCGGTTACTCAAGTTCACGAGCCAGCGTGCTTGGGACTCCATACACGCAAGACTCGCTACTGCACGGAGGGTACAGCGTCCGTGCTTGACCACGCAATGTATAGCGTGTGGACAGACCCGACTGGAGACGATTAGAGAGTAGACGTGTTCTTGACAAATGCTATAAGTTTCTAGGCAATAGTTAATATTAGGCTTTAGATTTAGATTGTGATTACTAGTATCATTTCTCACCACTTCATTACATTCATGTTGTTTAATGTCAATGAAACATACCGCTCGCAGAGCTTATAAATTGCCAGCTCTAAATAAATTGCATTCCTTTTGCAAATGACACGAGATGTTATTTCGTGCGGTGCAAAAGTAGGGGAGTCCTGAAAGACCTGTAGCAAGCAAGTTGCTGACAGGCAGGACCCCAATTGGTGTCAGAAGCCACTGAACCAACGTCAACAGCCAATTGGTGTCAGAAGCCACTGAACCAACGTCAACAGACTATTGGTGTCAGAAGCCACTGAACCAACGTCAACAGGTAATTGGTATCAGAAAGTGCTGAACCAGCGTCAACAAGCTCGATTCAACATCATTGCTGTGTTAAAATATTTGAAAGTAATGTAAATTTGTTTGCATATATGACAGAAATAATTTTCTCTTGTGAATTATTACGATCATACGATTTGTGGAGTTTGAACCACAAGGAAGCATAATTAAATTACAAATTGTAAGATTCTAAGAAAATTAAGTGAGACAGTGTGTTATTATACGGAAATTAATGAAAATGTATACAATCATCACTTTATGTTGTCAAGCAAACCATCGTGTACATTTCATTTTGTGTGATACAGCCATCAATGTCACCATTCTTCATATTCAGTAATTAGATTAGCTACTGAACTGAAGCCTAGAACGAAGTTATACAAAACTAGTCAGAAAGTGAAGACAAGACGACATCGACTGTCATACGACGAATCATCTTACGAATCATGGCAAGCATTCAGACTATCATAACATTCATTCATTAACACCATTTATCATTATCTATCACATTTTTCATTCATCAGCCGCATGAAAGATAAATTTGTATTTACAACATAAGCGTGTGTCTAATTTTTGATGTTCTACTAAACAGAAGCATCCATTGTGTTATCAAGTCAATCATTTTGTGAGTGTGGAAGACAACGGTGGAACATCTCAAGAACCGTATTTTCCAAAGAATTAGATGAGTATATTTTCAGAATATTTTGGTATGCTCTAAATTAATCATGCATCTTCTTTTTCAGTAAAGATGTATATTTACTAACACATAATTACAAACCATTGTGTGAATATTACTGTGATATCATTTTGAACTAACATTAAGCCACAAAATGGCGTCACTAAGTGACTGTATCCAGGCAGGCAAGGAAATGGGCCATACTGGTGAAAAATTAGAGAAATGGGTAGACCAAAAATACAAAGAAGAATTAGCTCGACAGAAAGAGGAAACTGCTCGACAGAGGGAAGAAACAGAGAGAAAAGCTGCTCTAGAGAGAGAGACGAAAGAGCATTAGAAAGGCAGCATCAAAAAGAAATGAAAGAGGTCGAGGAAGCCACCAAATAAAAGCAGATACAAGTAGACTCAGAGACTAAATTAAAGATGAAGGAAATGGAGGTAGATTCTAACATACAGATAGCCTCTAGCAAACAAAAGAGCCAAGAAGAACAGAACAAATTTAGTAAGTATAAAGGCCTTATTATTCAATTAGCGCATGGACTGAGAATATAGAATTCCAACTAAAGACTCAGAAAATACCTTGGATGACTGGGCAATGATCTACATGAGAAACCTCAGTGGGGAGCCGTTAAAAGTAATAGAATCCATACCTACAGAGCTAAGGAACAATTATCAGTACATTCACGATAGGATCATGCAACACTTTCTTTTAGACGCCACTGGGTACCAAATTCAGTTCTCCCAACTTAAGCCAAAAGCAACTGAAACCTTCTTAGACTACATCTCTAACGTCCAGAGCACATTTAAAAAGTGGACTAGAGCGGCGAAAGTGGGTAACAACTATGAAAAATTAGAAGATCTTATGGTAATGGACAAGGTGATATATACCGTTCCTACCCCTTTTGCGAAGTTTCTACAACAGTCAGATATTGAATCCATTCAGCAATTAGAAAACCGGGGGTCAGCATATTTTTCATCTAATCGGGACATATTTAAATCTACAACACATGATACAGAAATCACTGCTTTTGCAAACAAAGGACCTGATAGATCTTACAATCAGAAAGATTACCGTAAGAAGGACAAACCATATCAGAAGCCACTGTCAGAGTCCACCGTAGTGCAGTGATGCAGTGACATCGTTACGGCCGCCAGGTGACTTAGTCCCCAGCAGGGATGCCGTAACTTCGTTACGCCGCCAGGCGAGTAGTAGTCACTTGCCTGCAAGGTTGCTGGCTGACGAGACGGCCAGCGGTCAGGCAAGGACGCACGCATGTCTCGTGAAGCCACCTCAGGTGGGGAGGCAAGTTGCGAGCTATAGGCAGACAGCTCTGGGACGTCGACTGGACCGGACGCATGATGAGAGAAAGGCGTTGTGTGGTTTCTGTGCCTGAAAGTCGAGTGTCTGGACATCTTGAGAGATAGACTATGAGCTGTATTGTGGATGTAAGTGTATTGAAGTATCAAGTATATCTTGTTGTGATCATCGTACTGTATATGATCTGTAAATAAATCCATTGAACGTTGTGTCGTTGAGTCTTGAGTCAAATCACGTTGTACTTGTACTGTCTCACATGTGTTAGGTTAGCGAGCCAAGTTTAAGACCCTGACATGTGTGGACGTGGTGGCACTCGTCCGCCTTTGAAATGAACGTGTTTATGTGATTAACGGTTAAAATTATAGTTTGTGAACTTAGAATTTTTGTCAAACTTGATTGTACATGTAAATGTGATCGCGGAAGGCTCATTTGGATATAGTATTACATTGTTTAAACATGGAGACTAGTTGTGAACGTACAGTGCATACATATTGTTTGATCTTGTAAACGTGTAAAACATTTGTGATTGTGAAACTTGTCACCGTTTTAACCTTGTCGACATTGTGATCTTGTCGCCATTGTAACCTTGTCGCCATCTTGTAAACTTGATGTCTATGTCCTTACTGAATGTCATCTTGATGTAAGTGATGTGCCATCAATGTTGTAGAGTGTTAAGATATATGGAGAGTGTCTTTGTGAATTGAGTTGTGGAACGCAGAAAAGATTTGAAAGAAAGTGACTTGTGTTTTGAAAAAAAATTGTTGACTGACAAAATTACGACATACAATTACACTCAACGCCATACAAACCTAATCAATACTTAGTGACAAGCAGGCACACACCATCAAATAGACGCTAATTTATTTCCTCCAAAACAAAGCAGGTTTTCCCGTACCATCTGAAACCGTGCGCGTAGAGGTCTTTTGTGTTTCGAAGTAGCGACCCTACAGTTCCTAGCCCGATTTCCAACCGTTCTTCACCGCATCCAGGGCACTTGAGTATATTTTTCTTTTCATTTACTTTAAGGATGCAATTTTAGGTACGTATTGTCAATAGAACACAAATTGTAAATTGTTTATTGTACTAACCACTTATAACTATTTGTGTGGCTGGTATTTCATTGACATTTTCCATCATGTCGTCATTAAATGATTTCATCGATATGGGGTTGAAATTAAAGTTAACAGGAGACGAGTTGACGAAATGGAGTGAGAATAAATACTCTGAACACCTTCGCGAGAAAGCTTCTGAACGCGATGAACGAGCAGCTGAAAGAGCTGCCAAGCAAGCAGAAGCAGAATTGTCTGCAAAAACAAAGCAAGCCGAATTAGAACTGGCGGCAAAGACAAAGCAAGCTGAGATAGATAGTGAACTCAAGAAAGCAGAAATAGCAGCTCAGAGTAAGAGAGAAGAACTGGAGTTACAGTGTAAAGATGAAACAACTTGATACTGAGACTGCCATTAACAAAGAGTATAAGAAATCTGAGAGACTGGAGAAAGAAAACCAGTACAAGAAATATCAAGGTATTGTACGTAATTATACCTCGGGTGACTGCATCGCAGCCTTTACCCAAAATTTTGAAACTTTAATGGAACATTACCAGGTTCCACTGTCTGAATGGAATATTGTTTATATGAGGAGTTTATCAGGGGAGCCTCTTAAAGTCATTGAGACCATTCCCAAAGACGTCAGAAAAGATTACCATTATCTGAAAGCAAAGATTATGGCACATTTTATGTTAGATGAGGCAGGTTACAGAGAACAATTCAGCAAGTTGAGCCCAAAACCTCAAA
Organism: Cepaea hortensis; assembly: GCA_963921405.1. Lineage (NCBI taxonomy): Eukaryota > Metazoa > Mollusca > Gastropoda > Stylommatophora > Helicidae > Cepaea > Cepaea hortensis. The sequence continues at coordinate 28,000 of CAWUFQ010000312.1, read as the reverse complement.
CGTTCTCTGATTACCTCTGCTTAATCCGAGATATATTTACCAAATGGACTTCAGCAGCTAAAATTGACAAAAATTATCAAAGATTAGAAGATCTGATCATTAGAGATAAAGTCATTTCATCCATTCCATCAGCATTTTCAAAATTTTTGCAGGAGAATGAATGCACAAGTGTGGATGAGATTGAGAGACGTGGTTCGGCGTATTACACAGCTAACAAACATTGCTTTGCCAGTGAAGCTACTGACATAAATTTTGTACCAGCGGCTAACTATGACAAACCCTATAGTAGGCAGAAACCTCATAGACCTACATCTGAGAAGAATAATCACTGTAATTATTGTAAATTTTCACACCATCAAGGTGAGATGTGCGACAAGAACCCCGCATATAATACTTATCTACTAAACATGGTAAACAGACAAGATAAGGAGCGTAGATCCTTCAGAAATTTGCGTAAATGTTTCCTCTGTAAGGCGTACGGACACTATCGCCATGAGTGTAAAGGTAGGCAAATGACCAACAAAGCAAATGCCGCCTTGTTTGACAGTTCATCGTCAGATGAAGAACAATCAGAGAAACATCATGTGAACTCAGCACAGGCTTTTGACATGTTTAACGCAAATAAATGTACTGTTTGTAACACCTTTTATGAAGATGGCGTGTTAACATGCGGCCACTCCATTCCTATTGCCAATGAAGAAGCTAATTTGGTAGTAGATTCTAAAGGCAGGATAAACATCCATCACGGATACGTGAACGGCAAGTCTGCTACAGTCCTTCGAGACACGGGCATCTCACTTATTGGTCTGAAGAGAACGTTCATAATGCCTACAGACTATACAGGCAGGCACGTAACATGCAGAACATTCTCATGCAATATTGAAAAGTACCCACTAGCATGGGCATATATTGAAACACCTTTCCTCACTGGGAAAGTAAAGTGCGCTGCGTTAACAAACCCAGTGTGTGATGTAATAATTGGAAATTTACCAGAGGTAAATGATAAACCTCATGACATAACATCTCTGTGTATTGATGATAGCATAACATCACCATCCAATGTCATCATTGATAATGTTACACCACCTAATGAATGTATGGTAGCTAATGTAGCACTAAGATTTCATGACATCATTGATAACATTGTTTCATCACCATCTGATATCATTGAATGTGTGAACGCAGTAACCAGATCTACTGCTAGAGTGCAAGATGAAAGTAATCAATCTGAGGCTATACAAATGCTCAGCCCAGTATCACTACCTACTAACACCATGAAGGAAACATTTGTAACAGCTCAAAAGGCTGACCCTTCATTGTTAAAATATTTTAATCTGATCGGCCAACAGCCAAAGGTAACCAAGAATGCAAAATGGTATTTTGCTGTGAAAAATGATGTCCTCACTAGGTATTATACCAGAGGTGACAACACAACAGAGCAAACTGTTTTGCCAACTAATTATCGTAAGCAAGCCTTACACCTTGCCCATGATATACCTCTTGCATGGCATATGGCATACGCTAAGACCAGATCAAGATTATTAACACAGTTTCATTGGCCCAAATTTTGCAATGACATTAAAGAATATTGCAGAAGTTGTGACACCTGCCAGAAACTGGTGAAAAAAGGTAAACACCCACAGGCAAAGTTACAAGTCACTGACTTAGCCAGTCGACCTTTTGAAAAATTATCTGTCGACATAGTGGGCCCTCTCAATCATACAACAACTAGAGGGAATAAATATATTCTAACTGTCATTGATCAATGTAGCCGCTGGCCGGAAGCGATTCCGCTAAAGAACATAACTGCCAATGATATAATGGAAGTTTTCTTCCATATTTTCTCTCGGATAGGATTTCCAGACTCTATCCAATCAGATAGGGGCACTCAGTTTATTGCCGCTTCTACCCAAGCTTTCACCAAAATGTTGGGAGTGAAGCAATGTTTCAATTCCCCGTACCATCCTCACTCTAGTGGAATTATAGAAAAGTTTAACGGCGATTTGAAGCACATGCTTGCAAAAGTCACGCAAGAACACCCTAATAACTGGGATGTATATCTACCAGCTATTCTTTTTGCTTATCGCGAGGTACCACATTCTAGTACCGGTTTCTCTCCTTTTGAACTTATCTATGGTGCCAAACCACGTGGCCCATTGACTATTTATCATCAAATGTTAACTGACTCTACTCCAGTACTTAAACCCATATCATCATACGTATACGTTACATCATTGCGTGAAAGAATCATCAAATCTTGTATAATTGCAAAGAATGCACTAAAATTATCTGGTGCTACTTATAGACAGTATGCTGACAAAGGAAACAGAACAATAACGTTGACACCTGGACAGGACGTTCTTCTTCTATTACCTAGTGACCGACACTTATTGACTGATTCTTGGCAGGGACCTTTTAAAGTGACGAGACAGATTTCACCTGTAGACTACGAGATCCAAATAAAAGACAAACATAAAATATTTCACATAAATATGCTAAGACCATAGTACAACAGAGACAACGAACAAGACGATACGACAGCTTGTACAGTGAAAATAGATCATGAAGATGACGAGGCTAGTGACGAAATTCCAACACCTGCATTAGACACGACGAACTGCTTGAAGGAGATCAAAATCAACCCAAAGTTAACTCAAGCAGAAACAGACAGTTGCAAACACCTAATACAACAGTACAACACCATCTTCTCCAACAACCCAGGACAAACAGAACTAGTACAGCATCACATCACACTCACGTCAAACACACCCATAAGATGCAGACCATACACCATTCCATTACATTACAAAGAACATTTACATCAGGAGATCATCAACTTGGAGAAAAACAACATCAGGACAACACGATAAGACTCTGTGTCGACTATCGAAAACTCAATAAGATAACTCTTCTAGATCTTGAGCCGATGGCAAACTCTGACGATCTACTGACAGAACTGACAGACGCTAGGTTCTTTACGAAGGTAGACATGACTAAAGGTTACTGGCAAATAGAAGTAGACGAACAGAGCAGACATCTGACAGCATTTGCCACACCTTGGGGACTGTACGAATGGTGCAAACTTCCATTTGGGCTAGTCAATGCCCCAGCCACATTCGTACGTATGACACGACTTCTTCTAGTAGATATACCTAACATAATTTGCTATATTGACGACATCTGTGTTCACACAGAGACGATGACAGAGCACATAAAGACATTAGAACAGACATTTGAACGCATTAGACAGTATGGACTGACGGTAAAGCCTGCAAAAGTAGACATAGCCTACCATGAAATATCCTTCTTGGGATACAAAATATCCAATGGCTTTGTCACGACAGACGATAACATTGTGTCCAAGATACTAAAACTCTCACTTCCGACTACGAAAAAGCAAGTCAGAAGTTTGTTAGGACTGATAAATTATTACCGGCAGTTCATTCCTGATTTTTCCGAACTAACCGAAGTATTTACTAACTTACTAACAAAAGATAAACCGGAGAAAATTGTAAGCAATGAATGCCTAAAATTTGCATTCCGTAAAGTATTATCTTGTTTTTCTGATAATAGCTTACACAATCCCATCCTGAAATTGCCCAATCTCCATTTACCTTTCAGATTGCGAACAGATGCGAGCTCCGTGGCGATTGGAGCAGTCTTGTTGCAAGAGTACAATAACATCCTTCACCCCGTGTACTTCGTATCCAGGAAACTGAAACCCAGAGAACGGGCTTGGTCAATACCTCAGTTGGAAGCCCTAGCTTTAGTGGTGGGTATTACAAAATTGTCCAGATTCCTTCTAGGACGCCATTTCATCGTGGAATCTGACAGCAGTCCATTGCGATTTATAAATTCTGGTGTACCTTCAAACCAGATGGTAGCGCGCTGGTCTCTTAAGCTCCAAGATTACAGCTTCGAGGTTCGACATATCCCAGGCAGAACCAACACGATTGCCGATCTGTTGTCCCGTTGTCCGACCGACCCAGTAAGCAATGTCTGAGTGCAGTGTGTAAAATACACTCAGATCAACACAGCCATCTATCAGTGAATAATTTTTCCATTCACAAAAGCTGTGTAATGTCTACAATGTGATAGGGGTTACTCCCAAAGTATATAATGTTCTTATTTTATTACTTAATGTAGTGATTGTCGTGTATAATTGTGTAGTGTGTGGTAGAAAGCGAACTTTATTAATTGTATATATTTCGTAACAAGAACAGTGAAACATTCGCTCAAAACTTACCGTAAGCGAACTATCCAATGTGTCAGTGGCATCTCCGTGTGGAACTTTCCAGCGATATTTTAAATCCGTGTGTGAAAGTGTGACCTAAACATTGACAGCTACACCACTGCAGTCAAGCGAAATCCAGAAGATTTTTACAGTGAAACATCCAACACATGAACTGTTAGAACATTGTACATTCCGTAACTACACCAGACCGGAACAAGTGTGTTCTACAAGTTGTAACATCAACTGTTTAGTGTTCGTGTGTACTTCCGGATTAGTTAGAAATTTAGAGCAAAATTAGCAGACGACAAATAAAAGTTTAAAAAGCTATGACGATTCTAAAATCTTTAGGAATCAACAAAGTTGAATACACGAATTGTGTGTTTATATATTTATGTAGTGTAATCTTAGAATCATATCTTGATTAATGTATTCATACTACCGACTTTTTCTCGTTAGGATGAAGAAACGTCAAGCGATGACGCTAAGAAATAGAATAATTATTGTAAAATATTATATGTCATAAATGTTGAAATTATTCCCCTTTCATTTATTTGCTATTACATCAGTACACAAAGGGCCATAATTTGAAATGTATACTGTAATGTGTTGTATAAAAATAGCCATGTTGTTGCCAGATTGTTAACACACCAGGTAGACATCTACTGGGCACGGCAGAGTGTTGCCGACATTGCAGACCAACACAACAGCTCCTGGCCAAATGAGGTCAGGATTTGAGCGTTTAATGCGACTTATGTAAAAGCCGCATTTCGGTCTAGCCAGATGGTTTTTGTTTCAAGAACCATATTATTACGTTTTTTTTTTGGAGGCTGCGAGGTAGATGCGTGAAGCTGGTACTACCGATCTGACTGGGTCAATAATGCAATTGAGGTAATCAGCCATCGAGATGATGAAACCTGACAAGTGTTAAAGGTTGAACACCACATGTCGTTGAATACAACTTTCATTTCTTATATGTTTCTATGGCAGATGTGTATTTCTATGTATTATGATACCAATGTGTATAACAACATAAGGGTTGACTCTGACAAGGTTAAAATATTAACCCAGTATGTACATATATTATACATGAAAGATGAAATCTTTCATGAAGTTGCCGGGGGAGCGTGTCAGAGTCCACCGTAGTGCAGTGATGCAGTGACATCGTTACGGCCGCCAGGTGACTTAGTCCCCAGCAGGGATGCCGTAACTTCGTTACACCGCCAGGCGAGTAGTAGTCACCTGCCTGCAAGGTTGCTGGCTGACGAGACGGCCAGCGGTCAGGCAAGGACGCACGCATGTCTCGTGAAGCCACCTCAGGTGGGGAGGCAAGTTGCGAGCTATAGGCAGACAGCTCTGGGACGTCGACTGGACCGGACGCATGATGAGAGAAAGGCGTTGTGTGATTTCTGTGCCTGAAAGTCGAGTGTCTGGACATCTTGAGAGATAGACTATGAGCTGTATTGTGGATGTAAGTGTATTGAAGTATCAAGTATATCTTGTTGTGATCATCGTACTGTACTGTCTTGAGTCAAATCACGTTGTACTTGTACTGTCTCACATGTGTTAGGTTAGCGAGCCAAGTTTAAGACCCTGACAGCCACCTCGATGTGAATATTGTAGTCTTTTTCATCCTAGCTACTCTATGTGTGATGAAAACCCAGCATATCCTTCACACATAGAAGCAGTGTTAAAGAAGCAAGAAAGCAGAAGAACGTCATTTAAACGTGCTGTTAAATGTTACTTTTGTTCCAGCTATGGCCACTATAGTAATAAATGTCTTGGTAGACAACGAATGAAGGCAAATAATGCAGCACTCATCGATACGTCAACAGACGATGAGAGTGACATTGATTCGGAACGTGTGAATGTGTTACCAACGAGTGAATGTGAGAGTGTAGCAGTAGTAACAGACATATTAGACTTTAGGAAATGTGACATATGCCACCAGTTTCATGCGGATGGTAAATTGAAATGTGGGCAAGTAATACCATGTCCCAGTGAAGATGCTAACGCAGCGAGTGCCTCCAAAGGTAAACTTAAGTTCTACGATGCACTGGTCAATGATCAGCCATGCCAATGTTTAATTGATAGCGGAAGCACTCTACTGGGTTTAAGGAAAGAACTTGTTAGACCAGAAGATTACACGGGTGAATTTGTCAAATGCCGTACTTTCTCTGGAACCATTGAGAAATACCCACTGGCAAAAGCGCATATCAATACCCCGTTCCTTACCGGCACATTTACTTGCGCAATCCTGCAAGATCCATGCACGGATCTCATTTTAGGATGCCTAGATTCATTGAAACAATGTACAGACGACGACATAAGAGCCTGGAAACATACACACATGGCTAACGCTGTAACAAGGTCAGTTACACAAACAAACTATACTGACTTACAAAATGAAATGCTACAGCTATTAACACCATGTGGTGCAGATACCAACACTACTCGACAGAAATTTATCGAGGCACAAAGCACCGACCAAACTATCGCACCTTATTTTATATTGTTAGGTGAGCGAGCGAAAGTGACTAAAAATGCATCTTGGTACTTTAGAAAACATAACGGAATTCTCATGCGTTAGTACACAAATAATAACCATGAAATTCAGCAGACGGTGTTACCTGTAACATACCGACAAAATGTGCTAAAGATCGCACATGAGTCACCGTTTGCTGGACATTTGGCCTATGATAAAACGCGAGCCAGAATTTTGTCACACTTACTGGTCTAAATTCTGTTCGGACATAAAATTTTTCTGTCGTTCGTGTACTATTTGTCAACATCTTGTACGAAAGGGAAAGCATGTGGCGGCCGAAGTTCAACGGTCATTATTAGCATCTAGACCATTTGAGTGTGTAGCGGTCGATATTGTTGGACCCCTAAATCAGGTGTCAAGCAAAGGAAACCGATTTATACTTACTCTCGTGGATCTATGCACCAGGTGGATCGAAGCTATTCCACTGAAATACATCACCACCAAAGATGTGGCAAATGTATTTTTGCACCTATTTTCTCGCTTTGGCTTCCCACGATCTATCTTATCAGATCGGGGAACGCAGTTTATTTCGGCTGCTACGCAAGCCTTAACAAAATTGTTAGGAATAGAGCAGCATTTCTGTACCCCGTACCACCCAATGAGCAACGGGATCATAGAAAAATTTAACGGGGATCTCAAACACATGCTGGCTAAAGTAACAGCAGAGAACCCATCTGATTGGGACACACTATTGCCAGCAGTGCTATTTGCCCATAGAGAAATTCCGCACTCGAGTACGGGTTTCTCACCTTTTGAGTTAGTTTATGGGGCGAACCCTCGAGGACCCCTAACCATTTACCATCAGCTAATTACTAGCTTACCAGATAATCCAACAGCAGTAACACCGTATAAGATGGTAACGGAGACACGCGATAGAATAATGAAAGCGTGTGTAATAGCCAAGGCATCTTTGGAGAGGAAAGGACAGATGTACCGCGACTATGCAAATAAGGGTGCTAAAACTATACACCTTGAACCAAATCAGAAGGTTTTGCTTCTACTACCTGATAAACGTAATTTGTTACTAACATCTTGGCAAGGGCCATTCAACGTTGAACGTAAAATATCAGAGGTGGATTATGAAATATCGATAAAAGGAAAATTAAAGATATTTCATATCAACATGCTGAAACCATACTTTTCACGACAAGAACAACAGACAGACGAACAAAATGCACCAACATCAAGTAATCGGACGACAGACGTACACAACACAACTTCACTAAGTAGGGCGACACACGACAGCGACAACGCAAACACACTTAGCCAGGTAACAGCACACGCAGCTAGTACCACAACAGTATTGAAGGAGACAGACGAAGACGAGATGGAATTACCAGTCCCTACCGTAGACACGACTGCGACCATTGACTGCATAAAGATAGAAACTAAACTTACAGACGATCAACGACGACAAATAATAGAGCTAGTGACGGAATACAGAGACATATTCTCCGACATCCCAGGAAAGACAGACAGAATAGAACATTCTATTATTCCGACTGACAACACTCCAAGTGTCGACCTCATTCTATCCCTTTAAACTATAGGTCGAATCTCGACAAAGAACTACTATCTCTCGAGTCGAGTGGAATTATTCAGAAATCTCAGTCAGAGTATTCTTTCCCTATCGTCCTTGTCTCCAAAAAGGACTCAACTATTCGACTCTGTGTCGATTATCGCTGTTTAAACAAAATAACCAAAATTGATGCTGAACCAATCCCAGCATGCGAGGATTTGATCTTGGACATGTTTACATCTCGCTTATTTAGTAAGCTTGACCTCACGAAAGGTTATTGGCAGGTCCCGTTGCAAATAAATTCGATTCCTTTAACAGCTTTCTCCACTCCTTTAGGTCTATATGAGTGGCGCTTTCTTCCTTTTGGCCTTCGTAACGCTCCAGCAACTTTCGTCCGTCTAACTAGGGATCTTCTCCATGGGATGACCAATATTTCTACATATATTGACGACATATGTATCCATACGGAAGACTGGACGTCACACCTACTTAAACTACGACAAGTCTTCGACAGGTTGCGAGTATTCGGGCTTACAGTTAAGCCGACCAAAGTAGAGTTGGGCACGGAACAATTTGACTTCCTAGGTCATACCTTCTGCAGGGGCCAATTAAGAACAGATGACAGAATCGTCACCAAGATTCTGAATTTGACAATGCCAACGACCAAGAAACAGGTCCGAAGTTTACTGGGTCTGGTAAACTACTATAGTAAATTTATTCCAAATCTGGCGGAAATCACCAGTGTTTTTTCTAACATCTTAAAAGCTTCGGCTAAATTATCTGTACAAGATGCAGGATTAATTAGCGCATTATCAAAACTGAAATGCCTATTTAGCGTTCCACCTATCCTGCGTTTGCCTAATCCAAAACTTACCTATTTGTTTACGTACAGATGCGAGTGCTATCTCCATATCTGGAATACTAGAACAGTTCTACGAAGGGAAGTTCCACCTAGTAATGTACGTAAGTCGGAAAATTAGCCCTGCTGAATCTAGATACTCAGCATCAGAATTGGAGGGCCTCAGCTTAATCTATTGTGTTAAGAAATTTCATAGATTTTTGGCAGGAGCACAGTTTGTGATCGAAACCGACAATTCTCCGTTGTCTGTGATGCAGTCTGGCATTCCCCATAATAACAGAGTCTACAGGTGGGCTTTGATTCTGCAGAACTACACATTTACTATCCAACACTTAATTGGGAAGACTTTGACAGACACATTGAGTCGACCGTCAACCATTGACATACCTGATTTGCATGAAGGGATCGACCAGAGATCACCAGAAACAGTGACACTGTGAATGTTAAGTAAATCAGTGCCGTATGTGGTGATTAAGATACACTGTAAGTGTGTTATCATCGCCAAACATGTAAACTGTGTGAAAGTAACAGTGCCATGAAAAGTGAAACGAACAGACGCAGAAGTAACATGCGCTGACACACACATAAGCTATATTAACGTTGAAGTGTTAGCTGTGAACCTACATAAGTTAGTAGGGAACTATATCTATACACTATCCATGAAGGAGAGCATAGAAGACTTTGCCGAAATGATCTATGTTATAAGAATAGTCTACAAAGAACATTGCTCCATCTTCACACCTGAAAGGAGGACTTCAGTTAGTGTAATTAGATATAGAAATGTAACTGTGATATATATATATTATTTTATTAACAGTACACATAACTTCATTTTTCTATGAATAATTGAATTGCAAAATGTTCAAATGCATATATAACTTGATTTATGTCATGTGCTAATTAGAAATCACCATCATTTAGTTAATAACCCATTTAATGTAACACCAATGATAGACATACAATTGTTAGATATTACATTAGTTTATCACCGCATAATCATAATCATTTAGAAATCCATTTATCTAAAATATCATTTCTAAACTAACCCAACCACGTAGGAATTAACATCATTTCATTAACCAATAACACTTTAAGGTAGTTAACTCAATTCTCTTAAATGAAATTAATTAGTTAGATTATTTCCCTTAAGATAATTTAAAACAGCACACCAAATTATGTTAGTTACTATTACAGGATCGGTGACAAACCATCCTCACAACCGTGTATATTTTGTATAGACATGTCACGTGCAAACAAACCGCACAGTCATTTGGCGTGAATACTGTTATAATTCAGCCTATAATTTATTGTAAATATGTAATGTTCATTTATTTGATGCTATGAACCATATTTTAATGACGAGTGAATGTTTTAGCAAAGCGAGAGTATGAAAGTGAATTAAAGATGTATGAAAGAGGTATACATGAGAGGAGAGAATGTGGAAATGAGTAAACATGGAAAGAAAGAGAGAGAGAGAGAAAGGTAGCGGCAAGTTTTTTTTCACCGCTGAAAACGTCTTATTGTGACTTGTCTGTGTCATCTGTGTAACCAATGTGTTGTCGAGTTTTTATGTGTGTTACTGCCATACTTTAATAGATTAGATAAGGAATATACTTTGAGCATCTTGAAGCGGAGTTGTGGTCATAAATAAGAATAACAAACATTTGTAACCACAATAAACCGATTTACGGCGCTCGAAGGAATACACACATTTAATACACTTACGCATACACAGGTTAGCAAGTTAGGTATACTGTAGTTTATTAGAAAACACGCAAACAAACAGGAAAACAAACACATAAAAGTTGCACACACTATGTGTTTCAAAGAACAACAACTTAAATTCAGGGGACACAATAACTTCTTAAAAACCTTAATGTAACATTGAAAATAGCTTTTCACAAGCGGAAGCGAGAAGGTGAAGAGTGGAACTGTATGTATATGAGTTGGAGGGGATGTTAATGGGAACATGAACATTTTATGCTCATGTGTTGCACTCATAACAGAGTCAACTTGTATTTGGGATGTCATTTTGGGCAATATGAGGACAGGTCGAGACAGAAGTCAACGGGTGAAAGTCAAAAGAGATAGGGTCAAACGACGGAAGCCAGGACATAAGTCATAAGACAACGGATCCGGTTCAAAACAATTCCCAAAGATATCTAGAGAACCAACTGTACTGATACAAGGGCTACTCAATTAGCCGAGTGAAAAGATAGAACAGTGTGAGTAAAGGAAGAAGAGAGTTTTTCTATCCCTAAACGAGAGATTTACAACTTATTGGATCTCTGACAAAATTGGACATCCAATTTTTCTTTGTGACCATACGTGTTACAAACATGAGTTAAAGGGGTGTAACACTTCACAGAGAGGAGGGGAGCCTGTCAGAATCTCCAATAAAGGTTTAGAGAGTTAATAAGAGTTAACACAAGTCTAGTAGGGAGACACCAGACAGGAGAGACACAAGCGCTATAAATAGCTTCACAAGGGGACACATTTGTGTCAACCAAGGGAGCAATAAGGACAGTTGAGCGAGGGCTTCCCCAAGCCATTGGGAAGCTTGGCCTTACGAGTAACCGTGGAGTACACGGTTACTCAAGTTCACGAGCCAGCGTGCTTGGGACTCCATGCACGCAAGACTCGCTACTGCACGGAGGGTACAGCGTCCGTGCTTGACCACGCAATGTGTAGCGTGTGGACAGACCCGACTGGAGACGATTAGAGAGTAGACGTGTTCTTGACAAATGCTATAAGTTTCTAGGCAATAGTTAATATTAGGCTTTAGATTTAGATTGTGATTACTAGTATCATTTCTCACCACTTCATTACATTCATGTTGTTTAATGTCAATGAAGCATACCGCTCGCAGAGCTTATAAATTGCCAGCTCTAAATAAATTGCATTCCGTTTGCAAATGACACGAGTTGTTATTTCGTGAGGTGCAAAAGTAGGGGAGTCCTGAAAGACCTGTAGCAAGCAAGTTGCTGACGTTTAGTGAATATGATAATGATCAACCTTCAGGTTCTCTCATATCTTTGACACAGTCGCACTGTTCCGACGAATCTACTTCTACTTTCACTCATTACCTGTGTCTGTGATGTGAGAAGAAGCTACTCATTTGCACTTTTGCGAACACACACGATGCTGAGCACCAGACTCTTTAAGCCGCCGAGTTGGCGATGTAGAACCGCATGCGTAAGCTTGCGTTGTCGTTGTCATCCTCTTGATTTGTGTCTAACCTAACCACATTAAAGCTGGACATCGTAAACTAACTGTACTAAAGGCAATCTAAGCTTCTACGCGTGAGTCATGTCGTGGCTGGCAAACAACTGACTCACGACAACCGATTGGTTGTCAATATACGGACTTGTGACGTCTCATTTGTTCCGTCCAAGTGCTCTATGGTGCTCATTTTATTAACTTCTTCTAATTCCATGTTCTGGTGCACTTGCTCACTATTTTAATTCTTTCTGGCTGTCATTCGAGCCATGACAATAGTAACATTTAAAGGCAGGCAATCAGACCCTTTCCAAATAACATCTGGCTTGAAACGGTGTGATGCACTATCGCCGCTACTTTTCAATCTGGCTCTAGTGTCAAGGTGTTAGATTATAGTAGAACAGACTAGTGACAGAAGAGGGGCAAAGACTAAGAGGACATAGAGACAGGACGTCTATAAAGGTATAGACAGAATAGAGACAGCACCCACGCTAGGACTTAAGAATAGCAATAAGACTAGACTCGGGTGGGGACACTAACGTGTTAGAGTTAGGACAACAGAGGGACCGACCCGAGAACAGGGGTGGGTACATTAGGTCACGGGGACTACCGTGACGATGTAAACTAGAATAGAAGTTTAGCCGGGGCGCAGTGTTGGTGTGAGCGCCCAACATTGCTTAAATACCCCAATGGCTCGTGAATACATAACCGCTGCAGCAAAAGTCCAACTCCTGGCCTTCACGTGGCGGAACTGTTTTAACTAACAGGAGAAGGGGCGACGGCGAGTATCTGGCGCCGGAAAATAACCAGTGTGCTCTAGATGTGTATACACATACATGCATGTACAGACACGTGTATGCGTGTGTACACATCTAAACTCGAGTGAGACCACAGTCTGCTCTAGCAAAGGAAAGGTGCTGAAGACGAAGGCAACCAGCCAGGAGGTGCACCACAGAAATCAGGATGCCACGCAATTACGCAAAATGGAATATGTCGACTGCTGCTAAACGTTATGGTGCTCGCCCTGCTTTGGACCCCCAGGCAGGTGCAGTGCCGGGCCCTATGTCTCGAAAGGGTCCAACCCCAACTACTGGAGGTCCTTCTCAGATGTCCTGTGGAGCCAGGGGACATGAGAATAGAACAGCTGGCCATACTAAACTAAGACTTAAAATAATGCACTGGAATGCGGAGGGGGTCAGCAACAAAAAAGTAGAATTAGAAAACATCCTGGACAAAGAAAAAGTAAGCATATGTTGCTTGCAAGAAACTCACCTCAACGAAAATATAGCCTTCAAAATCAGAGGCTACCAGTGTTACCGATCTGACCGAAAGGACAGGCGAACAGGTGGGATACTTTACCCTTATAAAAAATAACATCACTGCTTCCCAAATCGAAGTCTATATGGAAGGGGCTGAGTATCAGTCACTTAAACTTAAAACAGGCTATACAGACCTACATCTGATCAATTACTACTGTCCAAGTGACCGTCCACAGGCACTGGACACACTACCATTAACAGAAAAAATGATTGTGTTCGGCGATTTCAACAGCCACTCGCAGAGTTGGGGCTATGATCACAAGGACCAGAGAGGAGAGAGACTGGAAGACTGGCAGGATGAGAATAGATTCATCTTGGTTAACAAGCAGTCCGACCCACATACTTTCTACTCGAGATCATGGCACTCTACAACTACACCTGACCTGGCTTTTCATTCACCAGACCTGGAGTGGAACAATACACGAATTGTTGGGAAACAACTAGGTGGCAGTGACCATCGACCAGTCTTTCTAACTGTAGAAAATGAGCTTGTAAGTGAAAGCAGCACCCTCTCGAGGTGGAGCTACAAGAAAGCAGACTGGGCAGTGTACAAGCATCGCACCAGCATACTGGTTAGAAACCTGAACACTGAGAAAGACATAAATAAAGTAGTTGAAGAGTTTGGGAAATGCATACTACAGGCAGCGCGAGAAACAGTACCAAGAGGAGCCCGTAAACAATATAAACCCTACTGGAGTAGTGAACTGGAACAGTTGCATAATGATGTGGAAGTATGTAGAAAGCAAGCAGAGGCCACACCCAGCCAAAAGCACCACAATAAATTCCAGCATGCAAAAGCCAAATTTCAAAGGGCCAAGCTGCAGGCTAGACGGAAAAGCTGGCAGGAAAAAAGAGTCTCTGAACTTTGAAAGAGACACAAGGAAATTGTGGAAGCTAATAAAACAACTTAACGACGAGGACACAGGGAGAAACTCAAAAATTGCACTACATAAAGATGGAAACATCTTAACAAGAAAGCAAGCAGCTGACCATTTTGCGGACTCATTCGCACAAGATAACAATATCAAAATCAGTCCAGAGAAACAACAAGAGATTCAAGAGAAACGGCAACATACAGGACAGAAGGAAATAGTACATGAGGTTCTGGAGGCACCCATCACAATCAGCGAACTGGAGCTAGCCATATCAAAACTGAAAATGAGAAAGTCACCAGGAGCTGATGGTATCTCCAATGAAATGATCAGGAACCTAGGAACAGAGGCCAAAGCAAAGCTGTTGCAGATCTTCAATAACAGTTGGACCTTAGGCAGTGTTCCACAAGCATGGAGAGAAGCAATCATGATACCCCTCCTAAATTCAGGGAAAGATAGTTCCATTGCCTCTAGCTACAGACCAATTAGCCTCACCAGATGTCTCTGCAAAACACTGGAGCGCATCATCAATCACAGACTGCAGTGGTACATTGAAAGTAAAAACATCCTTGTGCCACAGCAGGCTGGCTTAAGGCGGTGCTACTCTACGGAAGATCAGACAACCTACCTCTCTCAAGAAATTGAGGATGCATTCCAAGAGAAGAAGCTGGTGCTTGCGGCATGGATAGATTTGAAGAAAGTCTTTGACAAAGTCTGGAAAGAAGGTCTGATGAATAAACTGAGAAACTGCAAAGTCAATGGAAGAATGTACAAATGGGTGAAAGCATACTTGCACAACAGAAGAGCCCGAGTACAGATAGACGGACTAAAGAGCAAGAAAGTACTACTGCGTCACGGAGTTCCCCAGGGCGGAGTATTGTCCCCCACACTCTTTCTAATCTTCATCAATGATCTCGTTGCTAATCTACCGCATGGAATTAAAGCCGCAATGTATGCCGATGACCTGGTTCTATGGAGCACAAATGAACATGCATCAGTGGCCACCAGATTACTACAAAGAGTTGTAGATACATTTGTTGCATGGGCAAATAGATGGTGTGTCAGCATAAACACTGACAAGTGCAGCACCACCCTATTTACCCTCTCTCCAAAACAAAAGGCAGGGACCACCCAGATAAATGGAACACCCCTACGAGAAGATAAAGAACCAACATACCTTGGAGTAACATTTGATGGCAGGCTGACATGGAGAAAGCACATCAACAAAGCAGTAGCAAAAGCCAGAAGGAAAATAGCCATCCTGAGAAAGCTAAGTGGAACCACATGGGGAGCCAGTGGGAAAATACTTAGCAACGTTTATCAACAGAGCATATGACCACACCTGGAATACGGGTCAACTGCACGGTGTTCGGCAGCAAAGACCACACAACAAGAGCTGGACAAAGTGCAAAATCAAGCACTTAGAGTCACCACAGGAGGGATGAGATCAACTCCTATAGTGGAAATGGAGAAGATGGGGAGGACACAAGCACTAAGTGAGCGCAGAGATACGAAAACGCTAATACAAGCAGAAAAGTTCCTCAGCTTGCCAGGCCACCCTATGAAGAACAGATTTGAAAACCTAGCTATGGGGCGGTTGAAAAGAAGTAGTTTTATCCACCAGGCCAAACGACTCTGCAGAGAAACCACCGATCTGCCCACAGTTGGTATCCCCCTAACAACTATTCCAGAGCGAACTCTATGAAAAGATGAGCATAGACTATCATTACAAATCCAGACAAAAGTGAGAGGAATATTTGACAAGGAAGATCAGAACAGTGTGCAGCGCAGAACAGCCACTCTCAGCTTCCTTGATGAAGAATACCCACAGGACCTCTGGATCCGAGTCAACACAGATGGGTCAGCACAAAATGCTGTTCGAAATGGAGGAGCGGGAGTGTACATAGAATACCCAAATAATACCAGGGACACAGCTAGAGTACCGACAGGAAAGTACTGCCATAACTACGATGCTGAAATTGAGGCAATCAAGATAGCAACAGAGAAATTACTAAATACCAGCAATGTTACACAACCTGTGGTGCTATTGACAGATGCAAAATCAGTACTCGAGGCGCTCCTGTCTTGGAAATTGCCAGTACTAAGGACACTACTTTCTGAACTTAGCAGTCAGCATAAGGTCACCATACAGTGGATACCATCCCACTGTGGAGTACCCGGGAACGACAGAGCTGATCAATTGGCTAAGGAAGGAGCCGAAGAAGAACAGCCTGATGTGCCTGTAACATACCACCAAAAGAAAAGAATGACCAAATCAGTCAGAAAGATACCAAAACCTGCTCAAGATGACTACCATGTTATGGCTAGACCAGATCAAGTCATTATTCTGCGCCTCAGAACAGGGCACAATAGATTACGCAACCACATGTATACAAAATTCAAGATTGGTGAAACAGCCATGTGTACATGTGGATTGGCGTCGCAGACAGCAGAGCACATACTCCAAGACTGCCAAAAATATAACATATCTAGACAAACCTTCTGGCCTAGAGAGACGACAGTGGAAGATAAACTCTATGGACCGCTGTGTGAATTGAAAAAGACAGTTCATTTCATACAAGAGACAGCACTGCAGTTATAGACATATTTCAAGCGAACGAAAGAAGAAGAAGAAGTTTAGAGGGTAACGAGTACTAAGACAACAGTGCTGCGTGCAAAGAGAACGGCACGCAGAGTTGTGGACACCACGAGGGAGTTTGACCACGTAGGCAAGCGACAAACTGAGCTGCTTCAGACAGCGACAAGACGGCCTTCCGACTGGACGTAGTGTTGTTCTGAAGCCATTATCTATTGTTGTGAACGCATGCGATGTTAATGAGAGAGTGATCATGTGTGATGATATGTATCTATATATTGTGTGTCGAGTGGCGATCATTATATTGAAGTGACAGGCAAATAACGCCTTGTTTTATTGTCAGGCTTGCCTGAAATAAATTCCGTGTAAAACATCTGTACGAGCTGTAGTTATATTTGAGGTACGGATGGCGTTGCCTGATTGCGAGTAAACGCAAGACTGTAACAGGCAACGTGTAATGGTGTCAGAAGTTACGGACTGAACGCATGCCCAAATACACGCCTGAACGTTAGCAAAGCACGCCTAAATGTTAATTTAAAATTGCTAGCGAAGTGAAACGCTCGAATGAACGCAGTAGCGAAATATGTTGGAACGATTTATTGAGTGAGAACGAAAGATTGTGAAGTGCGCGGAATGACCTGTGAATGAACTGATTACTGTCAGAGTCTCACATGAATGGTATATATACATAGAGATATAGGGGATATATAAGGGATGCAACACAGAGACAGAAACCCTAAGAAGGGAATTAATTACGAAGGCTCGAGTGTCCGAGCAATCTCGGGCATTCGAGAACAGAGGGGTCAGTTTGCATACTGCGTTGTTGACACAGGTGGAAACCGCCGGAAGCGTGCAGAGACCACTTTCACGAGAAGCTCGAGAGGAGTCACACTCCGTGTCCGCCCGACGCCCGTCGAGGGGAGACAAATACTGGACGCTGGACAATAAGCAGGGTTTAGCTTAGGGGGACGAGATATACAGAAACTAGTTTGAATATAGAAATTGTTTGATTAGCGAGATAGTTTGATAGATTTATGCTGTGATAGTAATGTGTATGATGACTTGTTAATGTACCTATAAGATACTGTGATATTGTGATTAACTGCGAAATCATTATTCGCCAGATTAACGATAATAAATTAGATTATCAATATACAGTATGGAGTTTGTTGCCTGTCTGAACCCGAATCTTGTTCCCTAGGTCTTTAAGAAGTTGACAGGCTATTTGGGGGCCAAGCCGGTTTTGGCAAGCTCAAGACTATTAAACTTCACTTAAAATTCTTGACAGTTCTTGGCTTTGCCAAGTAAAAATACTATTACAACCATACCCGGCAAAGTCTCGATATTACAGCTACTATCTTCTCATAAATATCTTTGTCCCTCTAAGAAAGTTATGAAAACCATGCTTATTTCAAATTAACATTGACGTGACTGGACAATAACTGCGACAAAATACTAATCTTTTTCATTCCAACGACAGACTGTTCCACAAGACAGTTGTGTGCTTAAATTGTTCTCC
Source organism: Cepaea hortensis (assembly GCA_963921405.1). Taxonomy (NCBI): domain Eukaryota; kingdom Metazoa; phylum Mollusca; class Gastropoda; order Stylommatophora; family Helicidae; genus Cepaea; species Cepaea hortensis. The sequence continues at coordinate 9,321 of CAWUFQ010000312.1, read as the reverse complement.
TACAGTAATCAAAGAACCGGAGAACCAAACATCAATAGTACAGCAAAGACACCAGTAAATCAGATAAGTCTCATAGATTTCATTCTTATTGTATCTCTAAACGATACTCATTTTTCTTTATGTAAAGTTTTTCCATGCATTTCGATTTATTATATGTACATGCAAATTTCATGTCCATTTGAAATTACTTATATAACGTGTATATGTGAACAGTAAGGGACATAATCACTTGTTGTACTCCCAAACTTTTTCAAAGGGAATTAATTTCTATAAATTTAAATTTACTTAAATTCACAAAATGTCAACACTGGAACAGTGTATTGAGCTAGGGCTTAAATTAGGATATACTGCAGATAAACTGTCGGAATGAGCGCAAAAAACGCATGCAGAAAACATAGCGACAGAAGACCGGGCAGCCGAACGAGAACAAAAACGGCTGGAAATGGAAGCTGAAAATAAAAATATGGAAATTGAGGCTGCTAACAAACAAGCAGAATTAAATGCAGAAACAAAGAAATTAGAAATAGAAGCAGCTCTGAAACAGAAAGAAATAGAAACACAGACACAACTAAAGGTCAAACAAATGGAGATTGACTCCAATATGGAAATCTCCGTAAACAAATTAAGAATTAAGGAAGAAGAACATAAGTATAACAAATACAAAGGCCTGGTCAAACCCTTCTGTTCCGGAGATTCCATAAGTGCCTGGTGTGACAACTTTGAGTGTTTAATGTCCTATCATAGCATTCCAAAAACCGACTGGGCTATGATCTTTATGAGAAATTTGGCATTAGAACCGTTAAAAGTAAATGAAACTATCCCAAAGACATGAGAAAAGACTATGACTACCTAAAACGTAGAATCATGCAACATTTTTTCTTTAGACACAGCAGGATACCAATTACAATTCTCAAAACTTTCACCATCACCCAACCAAACATTCATAGACTATGTTTCTTCAGTTCAGGATATTTTCAATAAATGGATTACATCGGCAAAAACAAATAACAACTATGAAAAATTAAGAGATCTTATAATACTTGACAAAATTATAAATTCAATACCCACTTCCTTTTCTAAATTCTTACGACAGAGTGATTGCAGGACAATTGAGGAGGTTGAACAAAAAGGGTCTACCTTCTATACAGCAAATCGTAACATTTTTTGATTAAATACTACTCAAAATGAAGTAGCAGCTGTCACTAACACAAAGTACTCAAAATCAACTGATAGCAAATTTAAACCACGTTCTAAATTCTCAAAGCCAGCTCAGTGCCAATATTGTCAATTGAACAATATGCTAAATGCGACAAAGCGCCAACCTACAGTCACCACCTCCAAATGATGGTAGAAAAGCAGAGAAACAAGAGAAACACCTGCAGAAGAGTGATTAAATGTTATTTTTGTCGGGCCTATGGATATTATAGTGGAAGTTGTGAGGGCCGCAAAATGATGAAACAAGCCAGTGTGTAAACGTGTGATTATTGATCGAAGAAATTTAGAGCAGAGTGAAATGTAATGTAATGTTGTGATTCTAACTTGTGTTGTTAAAGACGTTTCAGCTGAAGGCCAAGCCTGAAGACATGACGACAAACAGAGACATTACGACATTTACAATTACACAAACTTAAACATAATAACCACATTTCAGTGTTTTGTCCAGGCAACTTGTAGAACATTTTGTGCATTCCTGTATGATTTATTTACGCCAGATATTAATTGTTTGCGCTCTATACACCAGATTGTGCATGAAAATGTGTATACCATCCAGCCGAGAGTAGCTATAGAAGCAAAGAAGATTTTTCCTCGAACGAAGAAAAGATCCTGATCATCATCAACGATCAGATAAGTACACATAATTTTGACTTGCATTATAAAGTGGCATCTTTATTTGTCATTTTTTCACTGTAAGGTGACTATTATACAATTAATTATAGTTGTATTTATGAGAATGTGTGAAAGATGAATAATAATCATGTCAACACTTAAAGAAAGTATAGAAGCAGGGATAGCACTAGGTTATAGTGGGGATAAACTAGAACAATGGGCAAAAGCTGAATTTAAAGAATACACTGATAGACAAGCTGCAGCAGACAAAGAGGAAAAAGACAAACAGAGAGATGAGAGGGCGAAAGAACGGTTACACCAAAAGGAGCTCGCAGAGATAGCTGAAAGTACTAAAATAAAACAACTAGAAATAGCTGAAAGTGTTAATTAAAACAGAAAGAGGTAGCTGATACGAATAGATTGAAGCAAGTAGAGATTGAATCCCAAAAAACAAATAAAAATGAAAGAGCTCGAAATTGAGTCTCATGTTCATATCGCTACAAATAAACTCAAACGTAAAGAGGAAGAGAATAAGTTTGCCAGATATAAAGGGATCGTGAAGCCATTTTGTCAGGGCGATTCCATATCAGCATGGTCAGAAAATGTAGAATACCAACTAAAAGTCCAGGAAATACCAAAATAGCACTGGGCTATGATCTACATGAAAAATTTCTCCGGGGAGCCTTTAAAGGTAATATAATCCATTCCCCATGACCTTAGGAATAACTATGAATATATCCACCAAAGGGTAATGCAGCATTTCCTATTAGACGCCCCAGGGTACCAAATATTCAAAGCTAATTTTCAAAGCTAAAACCTAAGAGTAATCAAACATTCATCGATTACGTCTCGACAGTGCAGGACGTCTATAACAAATGGCTTACGGCGGATAAGATTAACAGTAATAACGATAAACTTAGAGATCTTATGATTATGGACAGGATCATCTCAACTATCCCCAGTCCATTTGCTGAGTTTTTGCAGCAGGCAGACGTAGATTCTCTAGAACAGCCAGAAAAACGGGGGTCAGCATATTTTTCATCGAATAGAGATGTTTTCATATCTGTGATCGAAGAAAGTGAAATTGTAGCAGCTGCTATTGGCAAGCCACAAAAAAAAAACCTTATAAATTTAAGGAAAAGCAAAGGGGCAACCTACCACAATGCCCATATTGCAAATTTCAACACCCACAATTTGCTATGTGTGATAAAAATCCTAATTATCCAGCACACTTATAGATGATGATATAGAAACAGCAAACTAAGAGAGAAACCTTTAGACGTGCTGTAAAATGTTTTTTTTTGCCATTGTTTTGGTCATTATTCCTCTGGCTGTACTGGAAGAAAGAGGTTGAAAGCAGCGAATGCAGTGCTAGTTGAGTCATCATCTGAGAGTGAGAGTGATGTGGAAGAGATGTATGAGAACGATGAAAATGTAGTAGCAGCAATTGATGTAATGAGTTACAGTAAATGTACAACATGCCATCAGTTCCATGAGAACGGAATGCTTGAAAGTCACAGTGCCGTTTTCACTCGAAAACGCGAATGCAGCAGTAGCCTCCAGAAGCAGTTTAGAGTTCCACCACGGAATAGTCAATGACATGCCATGCAAACTCCTGCTCGATAGTGGCAGTACATTAATCGGTCTGAGAAGGGAATTGGCCAAGCCAGAGATTATACGGGAGAAATTGTTAACTTCCGCACTTTTTCAGGCAGCATAGAGAAGTACCCGTTAGCCAGAGCTAACATAAACACCCCTTTCTTGACTGGCACCTTTACGTGCGCGGTTTTAAAGAACCCATGTGCCGACTTGATAATCGGCTGCTTGCCACAGGTGAAGAAATGTACCAATGATGAGATAGCAGCCTGGAGAGAAACCTACTCCAATCAGGCTGAGTCCAAAACTAGGTCAAAACTAGTAAACATGACGATGACCTACAAAACAAAACAGTACACCTCAGTGCATCCAGTGGTACAGTGGACAATGACACCACACAAAAGGTCATACAGGCGCAGCGCGCCAAATCAGACATACCACCGTATTTGGAACAGCCCAATACAAGTGTAAACAGTGTACAACGTGAGCCCAATCAGGATGTTTTGTTACTATTACCAGATAAGAGTGACCTGTTATTGACCTCATGGCAAGGGCCTTTTAAAGTGGTGAGAAAGATTTCAGAAGTTGACTATGAGATATCCTTGAACAATAAAGTCAAGATATTTCATGTCAACATGTTAAAGCCTTATTACAGAAGACAAGAACATGAGTGGGAAGACCAACACAGCGCAACCACACCAGTTAACCAGACTCCCGACGAACAGATGACAAACACAATAGTGAACTACACAGAAGACGAACATATTTCAGCCACAGTGATCAACCAGACAGAAGAAGACGACTTTGAATTACCAGTACCGACTGTAGAAAGCACCACAACCATTAGCAACATACATCTAGGACCAAAGACGACAGACGAACAGAAACAGCAGACAATAGCATTATTGACTGAGTACAAACAAATTTTTTCATACACACCAGGTAGGACAGATAGGATACAATACTCCATTGATCTGTTAGATGATACTCCAATCAAATGTCGATCTTCCTCTACCCCTTTAAGCTTTAGGGAGAATTTAGATAAAGAAATTCTTAGTCTAGAAGCCTGTGGGATAATCCAGAAATCACAGTCTCAATATTCATTTCCGATAGTCTTAGTCAAAAAGAAGGATTCCACCTTAAGACTCTGCATAGATTATAGGAAATTAAACACAATCACAAAAATTGATGAAGAGCCTATTCCGTCATCTGACGACCTCAGCTTGAACATGTCATCATCTATTATCTTCTAAAAACTCGACCTAACGAAAGGCTATTGGCAAATCCCGATGAATAGAAATTCCGTTCATCTTACTGCCTATGCAACACCTCTAGGTCTCTACGAGTGTCGTTTTCTTCCGTTTGGACTTCGCAACGCACCTGCCACCTTTGTCCGCCTTACTAGGGAACTTCTGCATGGAGTCACAAATGTTCAGACATATATAGATGATATATGCATTCATTAAACCGACTGGACAAAACATCTACAAACTTTGAGACTCGTTTTCGAGAGAATAAAATTGTTTGGACTAACAGTCAAACCAACGAAAGTCGAGTTGGCGTTGGAGGAGATAGATTTCCTTGGCCATACGATATCCAAGGGCCAGTTAAAAACAGACAACAAAATTATAACCAAATTCCTGAATATCACTATTCCAACAACAACTAAACAAAAAAACAAGTAAGGAGCTTGTTGGGTTAGTAAATTACTACAACAAATTTATCCCCAATTTGGCACAAATAACATGTGTATTTTCGGATTTGTTAAAATCTTCTGCAAAGATAAATGTGCAAGATGCTACTTTACTAAATCCTATGTCAGAATTAAAGTACCTTTTCAGTAATGTTCCCATCCTACGCTTACCTAATCCTAAGTTACAATATATCCTTAGATGTGACGCCAGTGCGACTACAATCTCTGGTGTACTGCTTCAAGAACATAAAAAGATCCTTCATCCAATCTTGTATGTCACATGCAAACTTACCACAGCTGAATCACGGTATGATGTCTCTCAACTGTAAGCTCTCGCAATCGTATATTGTATTACTAAGATTCAAAGATATTTGGCTGGAACTCACTTTGTCGTAGAGACCGACAACTCTCTGCTGTTAGTTATGGAGAAAGGCCTACCCAAGAATAACAGAATTTATCGCTGGGCCTTAATTCTCCAAAATTATTTATTCCCCCTAAGACATATTAAAGGGAGCAACAATACCCTTGCAGATCTGCTCACGAGACCTTCAAACATTGAAGTGTTGCAGAAAGGAGATGAAACACTGCCGCAGTTACCTGCAGTTACTGCCAATTAGTTCATATAGAAACTGTGCTAGTAATGGTAAGACAGAAGACACTGTGTAACATAATTATCATTACGTGAACTTACCAAGAACTATAGTAGTGCCTGAACGCATTAACAGTGTATTGATAGAGTCATCTAGTGCGTATAAACTGTGATAATATTGTAAACAGATTGTGACACGGTACATCGTCATGTAAGTTGCAGTGAAAATTTTATATAGACTATAGTAAGGGAGGACCAAGAGGAACGACACGTCGTGATCACCATCGCCTGGACCTACGATTACTTAGATAGTTAGATTAGTATGTAACATGTCTATGTATGTAACATGTATGTATTATTGTTGTATTTTTAATGAAGCTGCACTAAAGCAATCTAGTGGTTCATCATAGTAGAAATAGTAGTAATAGAAGAACCACTAATAATTAAACTCACAGATTATTTAAAACAGTTGTAGCAATAACCATCATTTAAGTAGGTTAGAAACAGTTACAACTAGTGCTTAGATTTAGAAATGTAGATAGTATTTAGATTTAGACTAGTACAATGTAGTAAACAAGTCTATAGCGAGACTACTACCAATGAAGCCAATTAAAACGGCGAGGTAATATACTTAGATTTAAATAGAAATGTAATAGATTAATTATTAAATAAATTTAGAAATGCAGCAATTTGTGACTTTAGTACATTTAAGGGAACTAACACATTTCTCTGACAGAATGTTTAGTTAAATTAATTACCTTCCCTTAGAAACATCCATAAAGTGATAGTTAATTAATTATATACCCATATTTCATAACAGTTATTATTCAGTTTAGTTAGTTTAAATTACCTTATTACACCCATCATTTAGTTAAATAGGTTAAGTACATTATTTACTTTAGTAACATCCTTTATTTATTAAATAACATCTTTGTTTTACGTAATATCATAAATTAACAATTTAGTTAACTTATTTCCCCTTAGTAGTTATTTACTTTAGGTAGATTAACTACCTTATATAATAGAATTAGATCTCATCCCGTACCATGATAGTGATGCTAGTAATCATCAGTTGAGTGACTGATCAAACCGATAATCCATTAGAATAGTTAGAGATAGGTAGATTTAGTTAGTCTCTGTTGTATTGCCGTAAGCAATACACTTAAACTTGTAAATAACAAGGTGATACATAAAACTACTTTATTTCTCCTCAATATTGTTTAACACTAGCCCAATTTTATGACAATGACAAAACATTTTTAAAATTGACAATGTATGAATGAGTGAATGCGAGATGAGTATACGGACAAATGAAAGAAGTAAAAATATGAGTGTCAACAGTGGTGCATTTTTTTTCGCACACACGTGTTTTTATGACTTGTCCGCGTCCTCTGTGTAAACCATGTGAAGTGTGTATTTTTATGTGTGTCATAGCCACTAATGCATTACAGTAATGGTTGTTTTCTAGGATCCCAGATCGGCGAAGTACGTCATAAGTTAAGCAAAGGCATTACTTTGTGACGGACATTAACCTACCTGTGATGCTTTAAGACCTAAATACATCAATTATAGACATATAGTTATGTTTCAAATTGCAACACATATAAAGTAAAAATTTACATGCATACAAACAGGAAAACAAACAGGTAAATATACAAACAGCAGTGGATTTCAAAGGGACGGAACACTGAATCAGGGGACACTACAGACTTAGAATAAGTGGAAGGGCGAGTCGAATATTTATCCACAAGCGAAAGCGAGATAGGCGAATATCAGCATACACACAACTAAGAAGAACGAACGAACAAACGAACAAACTTTATTTTCAAAGGGTTAAGAATTGGGCACGCAGGCCCGTCTAACATTCTGCCCTTCTATCAGTACATTTCACGGGAGCCATGAATTATATATTCATGTATTGCATCCCTAATAGGAGCAATTTGTCTTTTGATATCGGTGAATCGGTATTTTGAGGGGCTTAGTTTGTTAAACGCGCCCTGGTTCAACACAGCTCCCAAGAGTGTAATGTAATGACTCTTGCTTAGAGTGGAGATGTGTTAAGCTGATCTAAAACCAGTGGTTAGATACAGCAACTTGTGACCAGACTTATTTGAGGCAGAAGTGTACCTTATGATAGAGCAGTGAACCCCTTGACTAAATTAGATCAGACTAATTTTATATGCTACGACGAAATTGCTTCACACCTACTACCTTAATCTGGGGACGCAACACGAGGGACGACGAGAGCATGTCAAGGTGTTAGATTATAGTAGAACAGACGAGTGACAGAAGAGGGGCAAAGACTAAGAGGACATAGAGACAGGACGTCTATAAAGGTATAGACAGAATAGAGACAGCACCCAAGCTAGGACTTAAGAATAGCAATAAGACTAGACTCGGGTGGGGACACTAACGTGTTAGAGTTAGGACAACAGAGGGACCGACCCGAGTACAGGGGCGGGTACATTAGGTCACGGGGAATACCGTGACGACGTAAACTATAATAGAACTTTAGAGGGTAACGAGTACTAAGACAACAGTGCTGCGTGCAAAGAGAACGGCACGCAGAGTTGTGGACACCACGAAGGAGTTTGACCACGTAGGCAAGCGACAAACTGAGCTGCTTCAGACAGCGACAAGACGGCCTTCCGACTGGACGTAGTGTTGTTCTGAAGCCATTATCTATTGTTGTGAACGCATGCGATGTTAACGAGAGAGTGATCATGTGTGATGATATGTATCTATATATTGTGTCGAGTGGCGATCATTATATTGAAGTGACAGGCAAATAACGCCTTGTTTTATTGTCAGGCTTGCCTGAAATAAATTCCGTGTAAAACATCTGTACGAGCTGTAGTTATATTTGAGGTACGGATGACGTTGCCTGATTGCGAGTAAACGCAAGACTGTGACATCTAGATTGATTGATTGATTGATTGATTGATTTAGGAACCGCCATCACAGCATTCGGGGAATTCCCATAAGCGCTCCGTCCCCATTCTCAGCAGCCAACGAAGAGTTCCAACACTAATAGTACCAGTAGCAATCTGATTATGTGTCCGTCTCGCCTTTCCTCTAAGCGTTGATCGTCGGCCAGATGCCCTCGTCACCCCTCGCTAACGCATTCTTGCCAGACCATGGTGATCCATTTGCTCCTCCGAGGTGTACACATGCTCCCACAAGGTCGCAACCACATCAGCTTTGTCATGCATCAATACTCCACCAAGTTTTGCCGAGCCAGCCAATCTGTCAGCCTGTTCATTCACCAGCACACCAGCATGCCCCGGAGAAAAGATCCAGACGATGCTTGTCACACGTGACTTCCGAAGCGAAGCAAGCCATTCTGCGCGTAGCTTGCCTGTCTTCACCCTACTCAGCATGCTTTCTGAGTCCGTTACAATCTGGCTCTAGAGAAAGTTGTAAGGAAGGTAAAGGAGGAATATACTATTGGAGGAACATCCAGATTGCTTGGTTATGCAGATGATATAGATAGTATAGGGGAAAATGAACAAAAGATAGTGGAAATATAGAATAACTTAAATAGGGCTGGTTATCAACCAAGATAAGACAGAATATATGGTAATTTCAAGAGAAGGAACAGATAAAAACGCTGGCC
>CAWUFQ010000310.1:12500-93255 GCA_963921405.1 Cepaea hortensis | reverse complement strand
GGTCAGCGAGTACATCTTAGGTCAGAGCAAGGCGGATGGCATACCTTGCCGGCCTGGTCAATAATTAACCCACAACTGAAAAACAAAGCTAATTAATTTACTCGACGCCAAGTATAAATGTGTTTGTTACCTCTAAACTTAGGAACAACTATGCAACAGACATCAACCGGGTAGCTTCATCAAGCCCTCGGATGTAGATCCCCCTCTGGATCCCCAAAAGGTCAACATGATACAGCTAATCGAAGACACGGCCTCTCGTCTCAAGGCAACCTTTCTCTCCACTGTAGATTAATCTCTAGTTCCTCCAGAGTTGCATTTTATACAGCTGGAAGAAACGGCCCTGAAAGGATGGCTTCAACAACAACCTTCCCTTAGAGCATTCTCCGAGATGCCTAGTTTACAGCAGGCTATAGAAGCGACCTCCCTTCTCGATGACTGGCTACCGAAAGACCAGTTCGGATTGAGTCCGGAAATATCACATAATTACGGAACTCGCCGAACATCTCCGATCATCACCATACGAGGTTTACCAGAATGTGTGATTTACAACATCCAATATCTACGCACATTCAAAGAGTTGAGTTATGTTTCTCGGGGCCAATGCAATTCATAACAATCCCGACACATAACATTTCAAAGACCCAGAAGACGGCCCTAATTCCTTTTACTCGGAAATCCCCACTCACCTGCCTCAGAATGTGACCAAGCCATCTAAACGGGGTGGGACAAAAGTGGGTACTGTGTTGTCCCGTCTGAGGCCTACTTCCGTTTCGCGACAATGGTATATAAGATACTAGCTGACACGGCCCGGCTTCGCCCAGACTCTGGTGGGGAGCATCTCATTTAATTCATGTAAGTAGTCATATAAGCTCCCGTTCCCGACTGTCTGTCTGTCTGTCTGTCTATCTATCTGTCTGTCTGTCTGTCTGTCTGTCTGTCTGACCCGGCCCAGCCCATGGTGGAGAGCATCTCATTTAAATCATATAAGTAGTCATATAGGATCCCGTTCCCGACTATCTGTATGTCTGTCTGTCTTGGGTAAATGGAGGAGGGAGGAGGAAGAGGGAGGTGGAGGAGGGAAGAGGGGGGAGGAGGAGGGAGGAGGGAGACAGGAGGAATAGGAGGGAGGAGGAGGGATTAGGAAGAGGAGGAGGAGTAGGGTGGAGGAGGAGGGGGAGGAGGAGGGAGGAGGAAGAGGGAGAAGGAGGGAGGAGGAGATCGCAGGAGGAGGAGGAGGAGGAGAGGGAGGAGGAGGAGGGAGAGGGAGGAGGAGGGAGGAGGAGGAGAGAGTAGGCGGAGGGGAGGAGGCGGAGGGAGCAGGAAGAGGGAGGAAGAGGGAGGAGGAGGAGGGAGGAGAAGGAGGAGGAAGGAGGAAGGAGGAGTAGAGAGTGGGAGGAGGGAGGAGGAGGCGGAGGGAGGAAGAGGGAGGAGGAAGAGGGAGAAGGAGGAGGGAGGAGAAGGAGGGAAGAGGATGAGAGGGAGGAGGAGGAAGAGGGAGGAGGAGGAATGTGAAGGGAGGAGGAGGGAGGAGGTAGAGGGAGGAGGAGGAGGAGGGAGGAGGAGAGAGGAGGAGGGATGAGGAAGAAGAGGGAGGAGGAGGAATGTGAAGGGAGGAGGAGGGAGGAGGTAGAGAGAGGAGGAGGAGGGAGGAGGAGAATGGAGGAGGAGGGATGAGGAGGAGAGGGAGGAGGAGGGGGAGGAGGGGGAGGAGGAGGGAGGAAGAAGGAGGAGGAGGAGGAAGACGGATGAGGGGGAGGAGGAGGGAGGGGTAGGAGGGGGAGGGAGGAGAATGGAGGAGAAGGGAGGAGGAGGAGGGAGCAGGAGGAAGGAGGAGGGAGGAGGAGGAGGAAGAGGGAGGAGGAGGGAGGAGGAAGAGAGAGGAGGGAGGAGGAAGGAGAGAGGGAGGAGGAGGAGGAGGAAGAGATAGGCGGAGAGAGGAGGAGGAGGGAGGAGGAGGAGTAGGGATGAATAGGAGGGAGGAGAAGGGAGGAGGAGGGATTAAGAGAAAGAGGGGGGAAAGGGGAGAAGGAGGAGGGAGGAGGGAGGAGGAGGAGGAAGAGGGATGAGGAGGGATGAGGAGGGAGGGAGGGAGGATGAGGAGGAGGGAGGAGGAGGAGGGAGGATGGTGAAGGAGGAGGAGGAGGAGGAGGGAGGAGGGTGAAGGAGGAGGAGGAGGGGGAGGAGGGAGGGGGAGGAGGAGGGAGAAGGAGGAGGAGGGAGGAGGGAGGAGGAGAACGTAGGTGGGGGAGGATGAGAAGGGAGGAGGGAGAGGGAGGAGGAGGAGGGAGGAGGAGGAGAGAGGAGGAGGGAGGAGGTGGAGGGAGAAGGAGGAGGGAGGAAGAGGTAGAAGGAGGAGGGAGAAGGAGGGAGGAGGAGACAGGAGGAATAGGAGGGAGGAGGAGGGATTAGGAAGAGGAGGGAGGAGTAGGGTGGAGGAGGAGGGGGAAGGAGGAGGGAGGAGGAAGAGGGAGAAGGAGGGAGGAGGAGAGAGGAGGAGGAGGAGGAGAAGGGAGTAGGAGGAGGGAGAGGGAGGAGGAGGGAGGAGGAGGAGAGAGTAGGCGGAGGGAGGAGGCGGAGGGAGCAGGAAGAGGGAGGAAGAGGGAGGAGGAAGAGGGAGAAGGAGGGAGGAGAAGGAGGAGGGAGGAGGAAGGAGGAGTAGAGAGTGGGAGGAGGGAGGAGGCGGAGGGAGGAAGAGGGAGGAGGAAGAGGGAGAAGGGAGGAGGAGGGGAGGAGGTAGTAGGATGATTGATTGCCATCCCAACAGGTTAATATGTTATCGCGGACCTCAGAGAGAAGTGTCTATGTAGAAGACCATTTCCTGGACGTACGTATTTTGGGAGGGGGAGGAGGGAGGAGGGAGGAGGAGGAAGAAGAAAAAAAAAACTACGACAGTTGGCATCTCTGGAATGATTCATCTCAATCGGATGGGCCGTTCGCGAGCGTATAAAGGACATACATACAGACAGACATACAGACAGAGATACGGACATCCTAATTTATATATAAGATTAACGTAATGTTTTGTTCAATACATGACGTTCTTCCAAGTTTGTCTGAGAAGATATTTTTTTTATTTTTCCATTGTTGATTTTAGTTTTATTAATATATCATTACTATGTAATTTTATTAATATATCATTACTATGTAATGCAAAATATTGCAAAGGCTAATGGGTGAGACTTGAAAAAGGAAAGCCTGGCATATGAGAATATGTCCTCCAGCATGAGAATAGAGGTGGAGGCAGTAACAGCGGCATTCCGGTGGCTAGAGGAGACTACTGCAACACACGTTGTGTTCGTTACGGATTCAAAGAATATGCTTAGCAAGGTGGAGAAAGGAATGTTTCGTGTGGAATGGCTCTCGTCGCTTCAGAGATCACAGATTGTGAGAATTGTATGGATATTTTGTCCTGGCCATGCGGGTGTACGGAGGAATGAACAGGCTGATAGGCTTGCAGGGAATGCACCTCTTGGTGGTATCTTGTCTATAGACAAGGGGGAGGTGGTCGTGCGCTTGTGGGACCAGGTGGAGAAGGCGGAGGAACAGATTGAGAACCCATTTGTGGAAAGAATGAGATTGCGGGGGATCGGAAGGGGTTCTGGAAGAATCTCAAAACTGAGAGGGAAGACCAGGAGAACATTTATTCAGATAGCGGTGGGAACGATTAGTAGTATGACTCTTCGCTAGCTGTTGAACGAGGGGAATGAGGACGTATGGGAATGTCCTGAGTGCAGTGATGTCGGTTCTTCACTCAACTCAACTCTACTATGTAACTGTTTATTTATCTGGATAGATTTCCAGCTGTCTGTACTCTGACTAGTTGGAGTAGGGATTGACTGCGTGATTGCATCATCTTGTTGTTCGTTCTCAGTAGGAAATGTTGATGCGTCTTGTTGCGGTTGAGAAACAATATAGCAGACTGATGCATGTATGTCTTCACTTGTCTCAGTTGTGTCTGTCATACGTTTTGAGTAAGGTTTCAGCATATTTAAGTGGAATATTTTCTTTTTGTTCCATTTACTTCTATATGATAGTCAACATCACGGATTTTATTAATCACCGTAAACGGACTGTGCCATGAAACTATCAAACAATTATTTGAATCTGGGAGTAGGAGGTGGACTTGTTCTCCTTCTTTTAATACGATTGTCTTAGCCTTTCTATTGTCATACTGCCGGTATTTCTGTCCCGCATTATGCAAAGCCTCTTTTGCAACGTGACAGGCTGTTATGATTTTCTCCCTGAGGTTTGTCACCATTTCGTACGCCTCCCTTTTCTGATGGTCGTGTAAATTGCCTCTTAGCATTTCATTAAATAGGAGCATTGGGCTTTTAGGATGTGACCCGTACACGAGTTCGAACGGAGAGAAGACTGTACTTGCCTGTGGTACCTCTAGGTACACAAATAGAACCACTGGCAGCATTATGTCCCAGTCCTTCGGACATTCTCCAGCGACCTTAGACAGGGTTCTTTTCAAAACACCATTAAAATTTTCATTTACCTCGTTGGTCATTGGGTGGTGTGGGGTTCTAAATACCTAACTCTTTTATAGCGCTTTTGGTGGCCTCTGATATAGACTGGCTACCTCTATCCGATTGGATACAAGATGGGAATTCTATTCTACTGAAAATAAGTTGTAGTGCATCTACTATTGCTCTCGATGTGACTACTCTTTAGGGGAATAGACTGGCCACCTGGAGCATAGGCCTATTATTGTTAAAATAAACTTATTCCCTCGGTCCGTTGTCGTGTTGAGAGGTCCCACCAAATCGACGGCTATTGTTACAAACGGTCGGGAAGCTAAGTCCAGCTCCGGAACTTCTGCCTTTGGGTGTCTGCCCGTTTGAGTAGTCTTCTGACATACTTTACAGGATAAAACATACTTTCCGATGTCCTTAGAATAGCCTGCCCAGTAAAACTGAGAGAGTATTCTCAGTTTTGTCCTGGTCATCCCATATGTCCAGCAAATTGAGAGTCGTGTGCTAATTTCATCGCTTCACTGTGGTGTTTTTGTTGCAGCACTGTTTGTGGAACACTCACCGCGCCCTTTCTATATAATCTATATAGGAGATTCTTATTTATAGTAAACTTCCACCTACCATTTATGCAGTCTTTGGTGGGAGCTCAACATGTTGGAAACATTTTGTTTGTGTGTTGTCTTCTTTCTGTTGCTTACTCGAATCGTCTGTCTGTGTCTTTAGGATTGGATTTATGTCCGTCGGGGTGACCCGTGGTGTGGCGTTTTCTTTTCTTTATTACTCTTAGTTTACCCTCTAGTGACTGCGTTTACTGGTACCTGATTACTTTCCGATCGTTAAGCTTATTCCCCACTGCAGTCTTTGATGTTCGGTAAGTTGCCAATAAGGAGACCACTACACAGATGTGATAACACTGCTGCTCTAATCCTTCCTTCAAAATATTTACATCTTATCTGCACCCATGCAATTTTATATCTTCCTTGTGTGCCCCGAACGTCCCGCAAAACACATGCTTGTCAGTGTAATTTTCTTCTCTTACTAAATTTCGGTCTACTCCCATGATGGAAGCACCAATTTCTCTTACGCAAGTAGCTGGCTGTCCATTTGCAAATCCATTCTTGAAAGGCACAGTATTACTACACGCCAGGTTTCCGTCTTCATGAAATTATGCGAATATTTCACAACGGATATCGTTAGGTTATGTCACTACGTTAGCTGCATTAACTTATTCTTCATCACTGCTTGATATGATGCTCACCGTGTTGGTTTCTTTAAACATGTCTTTTAGCTCACACTGTTTAGCAAAATGACCATAGCTTTTACAAATGTAACATTTCAACTGGGTTTTATAGAATGTATATTTGTTGCTTCATTTTGAGGACACGTCTTTTAAGTAAGCCTCATATCTGGGAAGTTTATCACACATCTCATATGATCCGTGTGTGTGTGTGTTTACAGAATCTGCATTCTGTAATTGTACCCTTTTTTGATGCTTTTTGTGTTGTGACATGTGCTGATTATATGGTTGTTGTTTTGATTGGTTACAGTTACCCTTTTTCTGAGAGAATATGGCAGACGCTTCTATCACCAGATTAGGTTGAACACATTCAGCAAAGACTTCTCTGTTGACATTATAATAAGCCTCATCTTTGGACTCAATCTCGTGTACGGTATTGCACTTATTTTCTATCAGAAATGTAGACATCGCTTCAGGCACCCCTGAGATCAGCTTTTCTCTTAGCATGAGGTCTCTCAGCGTATGGAAGTTTTCATTGACGTTTGCTGATTTTAACTCCGTCAAACAGAGAATAAGTCTCTGAGGCAAAGTCCAGAAAGGTCTGAATAGCCTTCGGCGTTAGAGTTCTGTTCGCAGTTCGTAAACGGGCCTGATCTAAATTGAAGTAGCCAAGTACTCTTTGTTTTGCGTACTCATAATCGGGACAAAGGTTTTCTGGAATAACTTCCACCACCTTTAAAGGTTCAAGGGCGAGATGCTTGTGAAAAAGTATGGCCCATTCTTCGATGGCAACTTTGTAGTGGTTCATCAACACTTAAAATTTTGTGGTCATGCTGATATGGAGTCACCGGCTGTGTAACTTCTGATAATCCCCTGATACCTTGTGATGGGGCCCAACGTTTTTGAAGCCAATTTAGCTTGCGCAATTTCAGAGTATTTTTCTTTCTCCAACTGTTTAACCTTTAAGTTCCCTTCAGTTTCTTTACCCTTTATCAGTGTTCTGCTGCCAGTTTCACTCTACTGAAAGCAAGTTCACTCTCACGAGCTATTAATGTTTCTCTTCTAATGCTAATTCTTTTATTTAGTCTCTGTCTCTATAAGTAGTCTCTCTTTCTCTGCTGCTAATTCTTTCTCTTTAATCCGTTCTTCTCGTTTTAGAAGAGCTTCTTGTGCAAACATTTTCTCTTTCTCTGCTTTTCTAGCTGCAACCTTCACCATAATTAACAATGAGACAAGATAGACAGAGTGAAAGAAGAGTGAACCTGTAGATATTACAGCCTTGGACCAACGAATAGAACAGAAAGACAAATCACCAACAAGCATCTTAACTTTCCGCTTTCCGGTCCTGGGAATGATGAAACTTCTTCCCTTACTGGCCAGATTGTTCTTCTAATTAAAATACAGCAGTAGCTGGCGAAATTCTGGGTCCCCTCCAGCAAGGGTCTAATACCTCATTTTGTAGACTAGTGGAGCCTTGTATACTTCTGCGTTCAGTTAGCTCCGTGGGTGGAGTATTTTCACCAATACTTGGTGCCTGTGTTGAAAATCAGTGTGCGGCTTGCACATAATATAGCTGGACTGATTTTATAGGCAGATGACTGTCGAAATATATTAATCTGTTACTTTTTAATAACTGGACAACAATCACACAACAGTGACTAGGGTTCAGGGCGGACTTGTACGTTGTCACTACGTTCGATACATCATATCCAGCCAATTATTGATTCATTTTCTTATGTTGATCACTATATGAATATTTCCTCTATCTAATATCAATGTAAAGTTCACTCGAATTAATATAACGACAGCGTCAATTATAATGATATAGATACATATCATGCCATTTCCTTCCGAATATTGTTCACAATGTTTATACAAATGCAATTATCACAGCGCTGATGTTTCGCTCCACGTAGTTGTTGAACTTGCCATTAAATGATAATGTCATAAGAATGATCTAGTACTGCTTCGCTTCAAATATAGAGACGTGAGTATTGGTTCATGTCGCCATGACAGGCCACCATGACATACCACACACCGAGTGTGGGTTGTTGTTACTTCTTCTGGCTCGAGTCCCAATGTACGGCACTCTGAACATACTGAAGACAAGGAACGCTGGACATCGTTTCCCAATGATACAGGTTTTCTTTTATTCATTAAGCACACCTCGCCGCCCAAGCTAACTTGCTGACAAGACCTGCATTGTTTCATACGCTGCACTCTCGTTCTACTAGCACTGATAGTCTGTCTCTATTAGGACCGGCCCACCTGCCTTGTATATCTCTGCTGGGATGGAGTCAGAACCAGGCGCCTTTCCACTGGAAAGTTGCTGGATGGCTTTGTTTACTTCCACTATAGTTGGGAGGTCGTCACATGCATCATTAGTGGGAACTTGAGGAAGGCTGTTAATGGTTTCATCGTCGAAGAAGGAAGTTGCATTTAACCTAACCTGATCAGATATGGCGTTTTATCCATTTTCACGGTACATAGCATCTTCTAAATTAACAAGTCACTTCTTACTTACAGTTTTTTTTTTTTTCTTTTATCAAATCTCTTTCCATTCCCAGTTTTTCTAGAATCTCTGTATTTGATTGTTTTTGTTTCCATGAAATATGACACATTCGCCTGTGTATCCACATCTCCAGGGCCTTTATTCGACTTTCTAGTTGCTTGTTTAATGCCCAGGCTTCCGTGCCTTACAGTAGTGTTGAATATACGTAGCACTCGAAAATTCTCATTTTAATGCGTTGTTAATCTCTCTAGATGTTAATACTGATTTCATGCTGTTGAAAGCATTTTTGGCCGTTCCTATTCTCTTTTTTATTTCTATTTCACTTCTGATGTCATCTATTATTAAATGTCCTAGATAGGAGAAACGTGTTACTTGTTCTAGTATTTCCCCGTTTACCGTGATGTTCATTGATGACCTTTCCCTTCCACTACTGACTATCATAGTTTTCGGTGTTTTGTTTGTTTGTTTGTTGTTTCTTTTTATGTTAATATCTAAGCCACATTCTGCACTGTGCCTGTTTACTTGTCCCACTAGGTTTTGTAACTCTTGCTCGCTTTTTGCTAGTTGTTGTTTGTCCATCAAGAATGATGATGACCATTCATTTCATCCAGCGGGATTGAAAGTAAGGAGCCGTGAGTTCTAAGATGGGTGATAAGGCCTATTTTGGCTCCAAATGTTCTTTGACAATGTGAGCAAAGAATGCTTGACGTTCCAGGAGGAGGATCTACTGCAGTGGTTTTTCTGTCTAGCCTTTTCTTCACAGTTCTTGCAGTCCTGGTTGCTTCATAAGTGACTGCACCCTTATGTAATGATGCACGCCACGAATTTCGGTCTTTAGCAGCAGTCTCCCAGGTGTCAAGATGAATTCCAAAAGCTTTTAGTGAGATTTTCAGAGTGTCCTTAAAGCGTTTCTTCTGGCCGCCTTGGGAGCATTTACCACAACTCAGCTCGCCGTAAAAAAAAGTCGTTTAGAGAACCTGTGATCTGGCATACGAGTTAATTGTCCAGTCCAGCAAATCTGATTCTTCATTAGTAGAATGTGGATACTGGGCATTGATGCTCTTTATAGAACAGTGTCAGGGATCTTGTCTTGCCATTTAATCTTCAATAGCTTCCTAAGGCAGACTGTGTGGATGTGGTTTAATTTCCTAGGATGTCGCTGATAAACAGTCCATGTCTCAAAAGCATAAAGAAGTGTGGATAATACAACTGCGTTATAGTTAGACTTTCAGCTTTGTTTGCAGGCTTATTCCATTTCTGTCTCATAATTCTTGTACAGTCTGTCAAAGGCCACGCTGGCCTTGGAGATTCTTGCATTCACTTCGCCATCAATTGTGGCAGCTTGTGATACAGTGCTGCCAAGATAGGTGAACTTGTCCACAACACTTAGTCTGTGAACGTTCACCTTGATATTCGGCACGGTGTGTTTATTTCCTGGAGCTGGCTGGTACATTAACTACAGTCTTCTTCAGGTTGATATTGAGCCCAAAGTTGGCACAGGCATATGAGAAAGCTGAAACATCGTGTTGTATGTCTGCCTCTGAGCTGGCGTATAGAGCACAATCATCAGCAAACAGGAGCTCTCTGACGGTGTCGCTGTTAGTTTTGGTTTTGGCTTTCAGCCTTCTGAGATTGAACAACTTTCCATCCACACGGTAGTTGATGTCTATACCAATGTCATTGTTCTCGAAGGCATTCGTCATCATAGCTGAAAACAGTGAGGCTGAACAGTGTTGGTGCCAGAACACATCCTTGCTTCACTCCATTGGTGACAGGAAAGGGCTCGGATAGTTCACCATTTTCCTGTACTCTTGCCTGCATACCATAATGAAATAGCCGCACTATTTGGACAAACTTTTATTTACAGCCATATTTCGCCATAATCTTCCACAGTCCTTCTCTGCTGACTGTATCAAAAGCCTTGGTAAGATCAATGGAAGTGGAGAACATTTCAGAGTTCTGTTCCTGACATTTCTCTTGCAGCTGCCTTGCAGCGAAAATCATGTCAACAGTCCCTCGTTCTTTTCTGAAGCCACATTGACTTTCAGGAAGAAGACCTTGATCGAGATGGGTCGTGAGGCGGTTGAGAAGAATTCTAGCGAGTACCTTCCCTGCGATTGAGAGCAAGGAGGTGCCTCTGTGGTTGTCACCGGATTGGTGGTTTCCTTTGCGTTTGTAAAGGTGGATTATTGACGCGTCCTTGAAATCTTTCGGCATGGTCTCGTTCACCCATATGTTTGTAAAGACTTGGTGAAGCTGCTCTATTAGGACCGGCCCACCTGCCTTGTATATCTCTACTGAATGGAGTCAGGACCAGGCGTCCTTCCACTGGAAAGTTGCTGGATGGCTTTGTTTACTTCCACTATGGTTGGCAGGTCGTCAAATGCATCATTTGTGGGAACTTGAGGAAGGCTGTTAATGGTTTCATCGTCGAAGAAGGAAGTTGCATTTAAGATGTTGCTGACATGCTCTGCCCAGCGTTGAAGGATTTCTTTCTTATCGGTGACCAATGTTCCTCCATCAGCACTGAGGAGGGGAACTATGCCTGGTGATGTAGGACCATAGACCGCTTTCAGTGAGTCGTAGAAGTTTTCCATACCATTTCTGTCAGCAAAGCCTTGAATTTCATTAGCTTTGTTGCTCAGCCAGGTGTCCCGCATGTGCCGAAGTTTCTGCTGCACTATTCTCCATATGTTACTGAAGGCATCTTTTTTTATGTTTACTTCCTGTCATTCAAATGTGCCTTGAGGAGAAGATGTTTCTCGGCCAGGAATTGGTTGATGTCTTCAGAATTTTCCTCAAACCAGTCAACCAGGGGCTGGACCCAGGATTCCCTTAGCAGTATTCTAAATTATGTCCTTTGGGGCTCTCCACTCTGTTTCCACATCTTGTTTAGCTGAGGCATTTGGCTGGAGGCGGTCTTCCAGCATGTTTTCAAACGACATCTGCATTTTTTTTTTTTTTTTTTTTTTTTTTTTGCTGTTAAGGCGGGTGACATTTAGTTTGTATTTTTTTTTTTTTTTTGCATTTTTACACCTTGAGGACGCCGTTGCGGTTTGATGTATATGTTTATTTTCGAGAAAATGAGACGATGGTCTGTCCAACATTCGGCACCACATTTTGTCACCCGAACGTCTTGTCTGTCACTCCTCCTGACGATGACATAGTCAATGAGGTGCCGGTGATTCGAGCGAAGTTGGATGAAGAATGACTTGCGCGATGAATTGGATTAAAGTGAGGAAGAGTTGCGCAATTCGTCGACCTCACTCTCTCACCTGAGTCCATCTGAGTCCAGTGGCAAGGCAAGTCAAGACGACCTGAGACGAATACAGGTGCAGTGGATGACCAGAGCGCTCTACGTGCCATACCATGCTCATTACGTTCCAAAACGCTTTGCTGGTAAACGCCGTCTTGCCCGTTGAATCATCAGTGATTTCATCCGCGTAGTCTGCCGAATCCTGTTTTCACATGCTGAGTAGGCATACCTTAGTTCACCGCTTGGTTTGACACCAAATCGGCTACCCACGCCTGGTTTAGCCTGCCTCTCACAGCTGTTGCCCGGGGGGTGGGGAATGGCCGCTGTCGCATGCTGACAGCTACTAGGAGCCACAAGCGTGAGCTGGTTGGTAGGCTTGGACCAGTAGGGGATGGGTCCTGAAAATGACATGAGAGTCATCCTTACCAAAGGTACTACCAATGTCTGACACCCCGTACCCCCCAATTGCTAGTAACACGGTATCGTCAGCATACCTAAGATTGCTTATGATTCTTCGACTGATGTAAAGTCCAAGTAGTTCGACTTGTTTAAAAATTCTTTCTGTGTGTAGGTTGAATAGGCTTGGGGACAAATACACCTCGACCGTACTCTCCTTTTTATCTCTATAGGCGACGAATAGTTATTTCCGCATCAATTAGACGCCACTGGTTCCCAGTATATGTTATTAATAAGTCTGATGTCCTTTCTGTCTACTCCTATATCTTGAAGACATGTAATTAGACGTTCATGTTGTACTCTATCAAAAGCGTTCTTGTTGTCTTTAAACCAAACGTATATTTTTTCTGAATTTCTATATATTTTTCAATTAACATCCTCAAACAGATTATTGCTTCTCCCGTGCCGCTGTTTTTGCGGAACCCAAATTGTGCTTCAGCTGCTTCCTCATCTATTTTATTTTGAATTCTTTCTTGTATGACCTTGAGTAGTATCTTAGTTATGTGACTTATTCAGCTAATAGTTCCATACTCCTAAAAATCAACAGCTCTTTGGCTTCTTGGGTAGTGTGATAAAAATGGATGTTTTCAAATTCTTGGGGATGTACCCAGTATTGTATATTGTAACGAGTTCGCCTTGGGTAGTGAGAGTGAACCACACCCGAGGTGTCCCTTGCACTCCCGTGTATTCTAGCCCCAGGGGTTGGACAGGCAAATACACATTTTTACTCTGTGGTTGATCTCATATTAGTTAATTATGTCTACAAGCCCCTCCAGATTCTAGACCCCCACTAACTACCTACACCTGTGGAACAATGAACACTTAGGCATCGTCCGAGACCACACTCAATCATTATACAAAGAGCAAGTCAACTTACATAAAGTTTATTCTACCCTTGAGAATATAGAACTGAAATGAACTTCCTGATAGAATAATCTATTTACACAAATAGAGGATAGAGTAGAGACAGAATCAGAGATATAGTTGTCATCATGGAGTTGAGAAGTAGATTGGATGCAGATGTCCCGTCCAGTCGGTCCGCCACTCACCCGGCTTCCTTCCAGTGAGATGATAGAACCTTGGAGACCACTCCGTCTCCAGAGCGTGGATCCACAACAATAGAGTCACTGCTGGACCTCACTTCACTGGACCAACTGCATCTGTATCACTCCCACTGAGTCACTGTTTATACAGTTCTCTAACAACACTGGTTTGGAGACAATCCTCCTGGACTTGACTCCAAGTATTCGCGACTTCGATGAACTTAAGTAGTCACTGACCAATCGAATGGTCCATCAATCGTAGCACAGTCACATTGCTGAACAAATATGTCAATGACCAATTCAATGGTCCCTTCATCACATCACATTATCACGGATGGAAGAATATGTCAATGACCAATTCAATGGTCTCTCAAAGTCACACTGCTTGTAGAATCAGATATGGCAACTGAAATGTCACTGAGTCCTACTCGAACACAGTTTATAATCTTCATACTGAGACAGTACATTATTAGAATCAGACATCTATTTCACGGACACAATTCAGGTTGGACTATAATCAATAGTCCCTTCCACCTGGTAACACTTGCCACAAGTTAATAGCTGGTGTAGTTCTTCTCAAGACCTGCCACTATAGCTGTCCAAAGAACCATTCAAGTGTCTGAAGTTCATTCACTTCCGCGTTTAGGCAGAACCACCGTAATAACATACGGTCGGGTGTTTCCTTTCGTTGAGCATGATTACTCAACATGCTGAAATGTTCCTGGCTGAAACAGAGTATCTTCTACTATAGAAAAACATCACAAACCATCACTTTCCACACGTGCACCTTCAGGACACTGGTATTTCTTGATGCACCCCTTCACGCATGGTGAATCACATTGGGTACCTGGTGTGGTTGAGTCTGGCGTGATAAGTAAAGAACTGAACCCTTCGCTGTGTCACACGAAGTGGTTTCCTGCCAACGACAATTATAGTTGACTGGTTCCTCAACAGGCAAACTCCTGAAAAGGAAGAGCGACCGGTGAGAGTATACTGGCCCAAACATTAGTCCACATGCATCCTACCAATGACTACTCAACCCTCAGTCATGCTACTTAGTTATGCATATAACTAAAGCATTATCTCCTCCTCCTCCCTCCTCCTCCTCTCTCCTCCTCCTCCCTCCTCCTCCCTCCTTCTCCCTCCTCCTCCCCCTCCTCCTCCTGCGTTCTCCTCCTCCCTCCTCCTCCTTCTCCCTCCTTCTCCCTCTTCCTCCTCCCTCCTCCTCCCCCTCCTCCCTCTCCCTCCTCCTCCCTCCTCCCTCTCCCTCCTCCTCCCTCCTCCATCCTCCTCCTCCCTCCTCATCATTCTTCCTCCTCCTCCTTCTCCCTCTCCTCCCTCCTCCTTCTCCCTCCTCCTTCTACCTCTTTCTCCCTCCTCCTTCTCCCGCCACCTCCTCCCTCCTCCTCCTCTCTTCTCCTCCTCCTCCCTCCTCCTCCCTCTCCCTCCTCCTCCTGCGTTCTCCTCCTCCCTCCTTCTCCATCCTCCTCCTCCTTCTACCTCCCCCCTCTTCCTCCTCCCTCCTCCTCCCCTCCTCCCTCTTCCTCCTCCTCCTCCTTCTCCCTCCTCTTCCCTCCTCCTCCTCTCTACTCCTCCTCCTCTCTCCTCCTCCTCCCTCCTCCTCCTTCCTCCTCCTCCCTCTTCCTCCTCCTCCATTCTCCTCCTTCTCCTCTTTCCCCCTCCTCCTCCTAATCCCTCCTCCTCCCTCCTATTCCTCCCTACTCCTCCTCTCTCCGCCTATCTCTTCCTCCCTCCTCCAGCCTCTTCCTCCTCCTTCCTCCTACTCCTCCTTTTTCTTCTTCTTCTGCTGCTGCTGCCGCTGCTCCATTCACCCAAGTTAATTGTTGGGGGAATATGTAAAGATCTTTCAAGTGCTCTTTCTAATGCTTTTTGTAAGTTGATCTTCGTTTATCTAAGGTTGTTCTAACCGCAACCAATAAATGATTAGACAGACAGACAGACAGACAGACAGACAGACAGACAGACAGACAGACAGACAGACAGACAGACAGACAGACAGACAGACAGACAGACAGATAGTCGGGAACGGGAACTTATATGAATTAAATGAGATGCTCCCCATCAGGGTCTGGGCGAAGCCGGGCCGGGTCAGACAGACAGACAGACAAACAGACAGACAGACAGACAGACAGACAGACAGACAGATAGACAGACAGACAGATAGATAGTCGGGAACGGGAACGGAAGCTTATATGACTACTTATATGAATTAAATGAGATGCTCCACACCAGGAGCCAGGCGATGCCGGGCAGGGTCAGACAGACAGACAGACAGACAGACAGACAGACAGACAGACAGACAGACATATAGACAGACAGACAGACAGACAGACAGACAGACAGACAGACAGACAGACAGGAACGGGAACGGCAGCTTATATGACTACTTATATGAATTAAATTATATGCTCCCCACCAGAGCTGGGCGAAGCCGGGCCGGGTCTGCTAGTATGTATTATAGTTAAACAGTTCGTTAAAAAGTTCAATTTCTTGTATTTGAGAAGGATAATAGACAATTGAAGCCAAACTTGCCAATGGAGAACAATAAAGATATAGAAGAATAGTGTAGTTACTCCGTGGCAGATATGGGTGCACGTCTCGGTGGATAATTAACCCAGGACATAAGTGACGATAGTAGCAGTGTGTAAACATCAGCTATTCTAAAGGAAAGCCTGCTCAGATCGCATTACATTCAGATGTCATGGTGAAAGGAGATATAGCAGTGTTGCCGGATTATTAGAAGATTAGCTGTGCCGTTGGAGGAAAAAGTTAGCCGTTCCTACGAACAGAATAAAGATGTAACGACAATACACTTTTGATATCAATACGTACATTTGTTTGGGATTTTTTACACAAACGCATCAGGACCATAGAAGTAGTTTCTACGAATCAACCAGATGTCTTGTTTATTTGTACATCATCACTACGAGTAACACTGAAAGGAACATTGTAAGCCCCAAGACGGACATAGTGATAAGCATGTACTGGCAGGAATTTGCATACATAATTAGATCCGACATCTGTCGCCGTCATGAGACAGACACAACTTCAAACTATAGCAACTTTGCCCAGGGAATCCGTGATATTGTGTGGTGATTTGACGGTGTATAGACATTTTTCATTGCAGAAAGCAGGTTGCAGCAGTGATCAGTGGTTTTCTGTATTCAAGAACTGACATCCGCAGACGAGTGAACCTGACGGCAGCCAGTACCTGAAGAGGCTTTTCATCCTGTCGGAAGAACGACATCAAGGTGACAGAGGATAGTAGCTGAAAGCAAGTACTGGCATCTGCAGATCACTACGAACAAGGGCAGGAGCAGATACATAAGGTACTAATCCTTTTAGATTGTCGGTGTAATTTGATCTGTATCACGCATATTTGTTATATTATTTTATATATATTGATAATAATATTGTTGTAAGTTAGTACACAACGATTTAATTTAGTGTACATTAAGTATGTCCACGTTAGAGGAGTTCATTGCCTTATGGGAAAAGTGCGGCTTAACTGGACCCGAACTAATAGCTTGGGCTGAGGCCAAGTTGTCCGATTTTCAAATAAAGAAGAGGGATGAGAGAGCAGCAGCTAGGGAGGCCAGAGAAGCACAAGAAGCAGCAGCTAAAGAAGCCAGAATTGCACAAGAAGCAGCAGCGAAAGAAGCCAGAATTGCACAAGAAGCAGCAGCCAAGGAAACTAGAGAAGCCAGAGAATTGGAAAAAGAAAGGATGTTAACTCTAGAAAAACAGAGGGAGAGAGAAATAGAATTGGAAAAACAGAAAATAGAGAAAGAAATGGAATTACAGAAACAAAAGATGGAGAGAGAAATTTTTTTTTTTTTTTTTTTTTTTTTTTTGCATATCCTTTACAGGACTTAGCTGTCAACACCAGCATCTTTCAGCTGTGTGTTAATCTCTTGGCAAGATTACGCTCAGTAGTTTGCCATTGCTTTCTGAGCGGCCGGCTCAGTATCCCGCAAGTCACGAGCGGGGGTCGAACCACCTCAGTTCTCGCTCCGCTACGAGACTCTGCGTGATAAACGGGATTACAGAGAGAAAGTGTTGTAGCCCCTCAGCCAGAGAGACCGGCCGGAGAGAGAAATAGAACTGGAAAAACAAAAATTAGCTCTCCAGGAGAAAACACTTGAGTTTGAGCGGGACAAGTTAGCGGCCGAACAAATATTAAAAGACAAAGAGATTGAGGGAAATATTAAGGTAAAGATGTTGGAGATGGAGAAAGAGGTAGAAATATCCAAGAATAAGTTGGCATGCAAAGCGCTGGATCCTACCAAAAGATATCAAGGGATTATTAGAAATTTTTCCCAAGGAGATTCAATTTCTGCATGGCTGACTAATTGTGAAGTCCTCTTGACTCATTACGAGGTACCGTCTGACCAGTGGGGAGTATTACTTCATAGGCACTTGTCTTGGGAGCCTTTAAAGGTAATCGAGCTCATACCTGAACAACGACGCACAGATTACCAATACATGAAACAACGATTATTAGCACATTTCTCATTGGACACTGCAGGTTTGCGTACAGCATACAAGACACTTGGACCTAAATCAAATCAAACGTTTCTAGATTTCGTTTCTGAAACGACATTACTGTTTGACAGGTGGCTGAAATCGGCTGAGGTAGGTAGGGATTTTGACAAAATTAGAGACCTGATGCTCAGGGATAAACTTATCTCCGCAGTACCACAAACAATGTCAACATTCCTTATAGAACAGAAGTGTGATTCAGTAGCAGAACTGGAAGCCAGGGGGGAGTCATTTTTCAACGCCCATAAGGACATTTTCGCAGAGACTACTCAGCCAGAACTGATCATAGGAGCATCCGCCAGAGTTTCTAGTCACAGATATGACAATTCGCATAACAAATTTCAACATCAGGACAAATACAGACAGAACAAACAATGGTCTAATACAAAAAAAGGGTTTAACAGTCCAGTGTAAGTTTTGTCGACGCATGCACGGAACATCAGATATGTGTGATTCCAACCCGGATTATGAACCGTATATAAAAGAGCTAGCTACAAAACGTAACCATAAATATACAGACTACAAAAACAACTTAAAATGTTTTGCGTGCAATAGTTTTGGTCACGTGGTCAAGTCATGTAGATTGCGACAGATGAATAAAAATGCATGTTTAGCCTATGTGATGTCAAGTAGCGACGACGAGGAACAGCAATACGAGAGCGCGTCTGGCAAGTATGCACGACCGGAGAACAATCCAAACAGAGCATATGTACAAGAAGCAAACTCCGCTTATATAAACGGTGGAAGACTCAACGTTGAACGTGCAATTGTCAATGGATTAGCAGTCAGAATGGTGAGGGACACGGGGACCTCGATTATTGGACTGGACAGAAATCTAGTCAAAGAGGAGGATTACACCAATGAGAAAGTGATATGTAGAACATTTGGTTGATCGCTAGAACAATTTGACGTGGCATGGACAGACATCAATTGCCCATACTATCAAGGACGTGTAACAGCGGCAGTACTACCACAACCAACGACGGAACTAATTGTGGGAAACATTCCTGGAGTAAAAGAGTGTACCGCCCAAGAAGTAGAACAATGGGAAAAAGACAACATGAAAATACATGAAGGAAATTACACAGAATTAATTTTCCCGACAGAAGACAAAAAGATACCTGGCGCAAACGATGATTCAGAACCCAACATGTATAAAATAAAAGAAAACTACACGGGAAACCAAAAGCAAATCAGTCAAGCATTGGACATGGAATTGACATATAGTAGTAAAGACAGTACACAAACGACATCCCATAACAATATACAAGAGTTAACACAGTCAGAAATTACTTGGGATTCATTACCAATAAGATCGAATTTAACTCAAGCAGAACGTAAGAAAGTTGAATTTGGTATTGAAAATTTTAGACGTATTAGTCCTTCATTTAGTGACAGCACAGCAATGATTAAACAATTCTTTACACCATATTTAGATAATAGTAAGGTAGATCATATACACGGATGTGCAGCTAGAAGATATGAGTGGAGCTCAGACGACGAGGTGTCATACAGAAAGAACAACATGCAACAACGTCGGTTGAAAAAGACAGCTAAACCACGACAAACAGATATGGCAGATTATACAAAATCAAACTGGCATGAAGAAACTCCGCCAAAGATGTCACAAACCCATTATACCAACACAGACACTTTACTAACAGAATGGAATCAACAAAGTGTTCCCGAAACTCAAATTGACAAAAGAATACGGGATGTGAAAATAAGGAATTGGAATCGGTATTGGAAATATCTAGGTTTGTCCGATGAAGAACGGAAGGAAAAAACACGTCAAATAGATGATTATAAATCAGTAACAACATATGTCACACAGGAAGATGAGAATCACTGCCCAGTTCTACACATTAAAGAAACATAGATCAAATAGATTAAAACAATTCAAGACAGATACATACATTAGATTCACATGCAGTACACACAGCGACAGATGAGTATTGTAGTTTTGAACACTGAATTCTATCTTTCTAAATCTGTCGACATTCTTCTGTCTATTTTTTATTTTTTTTTTTTTTTTTTTTTAGCATATCCTTTACAGGACTTAGCTGTCAACACCAGCATCTTTCAGCTGTATGTTGATCTCTTGGCAAGATTACGCTCAGTAGTTTGCCATTGCTTTCTGAGCGGCCGGCTCACATACCCCGTAAGTTACCGATGCGATTCGAACCACTGCTGATTTGAACCGTCATCACGTTACCTGACGAGAGTTTACGAGATTACGGAGAAAAGTCATAACCTCTAAGCCACGAAGCCGGCCTTCTGTCTATAAATTTCACTTATATTCTAATTAAACGACACAATACATATACAGCTAGTTACAGATACGATTTATACGATTTAGGAAGTACAATTCATTACAAGCACGTAATACGTCAAACACATATAACATATCAATCAACCACATACACCACAGTACGTTAATAATATATACATACAATACAACAATTCGCATGGTCGATCAGCTTGTACACATCATCCACAATATTTTATTGCTGTTGAAAATGAACTTCCTCAAAATTGAAAAAAAAAGATGAATTCCTAAAAGAAAAAAAACACTCAGAAAAAACGAAAAAAGATGAATTCCTAAAAAAATTAATAAATTCAGGACAATGAAAAAACAATAAAGTCATGAATGAAAAGAATAAAAAAAAATGATTGAAAAAAAAAAAAAAAAAAAAAAAAAAAAAAAAAGACATGACAAAACAATTGAAAAGACAAACAATAGAAAAGAACAAGATTTATCATTATTTCGTTTAATGCATTTTTCAGTATTACATGATGTATTATTATTATTTTGTCATGACAATACACATATATTATGCACACTTTCACACAAATTCCACAGGTTTAATAAACAAAATAGGTAGGGCACATGATGCAAAGGTTACTACTGATTTAATTTATGAAGAAATTAGATTAATTTTGATTATTCGGTGATTTTATTTCAATTGTATTATTGCATGGGTTATTATGCATAACTGTAAGATGCATTTATTTTCATGAACAGGATGAATTGGAATGAAAGGAATATTAGTTATCTAGGTGATTAATTTAATATTGCTATTATTATGTGATAGACTAGGATTAAATATTGCAGGTGAATATTAGGCCGCCATACTCATGAGCCACAAAGATCAACGAAGAATATACAGTAACAACATTAGAAAGTACCAAAAAAATATGCACATATGAAAACCAAACCCCACATGAAGCGTTACACGAAACAGTCGAAGTCGAAGCACAGAAGTTACGTCAACTGTAGTCAGGTCATACACACAGTGGAGTATGAGAAGGTCGACTATGATTATGCACAGGGAAGGCAAGAGCGATTCACTTAACAATGATGTCAGTGGAGGCTGGATGTAATGAACACACACATTTAAGGAGCTACTAAGGATGTCCGGGGAGACATTGGGACTTAGTGATGCTGGACTTCAATTCTCTGAGATAAAAAGGAGTTTGGGAGCCACACATTGTCTACGGGGATAGATGTGAGATGTGTCCGATTTATTAAAAAAAAAAAAAAAAAAAAAAAATTTTGGTGATGATGTTCATAACAATTCAACTATTCACAATAGAATAGGTTATAAGGATAAGGGATACGCTTTTTTGCAGAGACACGGACAGTTATGTGCGACCTTTAGTGAACAATGTAGACGTATATGTGCGACCTTTAGTAGACAATGTAGACGGAGATGTGCGACCATGGACCAATATGACAGGTATGTTCGACTACTGCGACTCATGTCACAGACTGGAAGACTGAGTTTATAGGTAAAATGTCTACAACATTTTAAATTGACAGGGGGCATATGTGCCATGTGTCGCAAGACTGATAATACAGTAATCGGGAAGTAGAAAAGGATAGTGCACATTGAACGCACAAAAGCTGACTTGGTGATGGAAAGCGTCACAAAGAAACAGACGGGGACCAGCGAGGATGATGGAAAGAAGACTGTTATGATGGGGACAAGATCTAGTGAAGCGAAGGAAGAGAATGCATATAATCCAGGAGAGGAAGAAGGAAAGAAGGAGAAGAGAAGGATTATAATATGAATATGATTCAGCACTGAGTATAGACAGACGTGAGTAATCAAGTCTAAAGGTTTTAGGAGATTTAATAATAGATAGGAATGTTGTTGCGAATTGTCAACATTATTAATGATTATAATATGACAAGCGACATGTCTGTATTAATTGTAGTCTTGGTACGGGAGTGTGAGTAGGGATGACAGACTGTGTGATGGCACTATTATGCCTGCAGGTCATCTGTTTCACGAGATGCTGCCAGAAATAAATCCTCGGCTAAAGATTAAGACATTCTGTCAGTGTTATATGTATTATAGTTAAACAGTTCGTTACAAAGTTCCAGTTCTTGTATTTGAGAAGGATACTAGACAATTGAAGCCAAACTTGCCAATGGAGAACAATAAAGATATAGAAGAATAGTGTAGTTACTCCGTGGCAAATCTTATCACTTATCAACTTTACCAGACCTACATGTTTTCCAGTCAAAGCACGAGCTCCGTCAGTTGTAACACTGTGGCGAAAGCCTGGTTGCACCCTCCCATCTTGCTTAGTACTCAGTATATTATAAAGATTATTTAGTATATGTTTACATTAAGGTTACGGTTACTGTGTATTTATAGTAATGGGGTAATTTAGTTTGGCTTACTTATCCTGGCCAACTACTACCAACAGATAACGGGGCGCGGAAACGGCCACTTGCTGATACTAGTTCCATGTCCGGTCTCACTTTTCTGCTAGAAATCGCAGACAACGGTCGGGGCCAATTGTGGTGTTCGAAAGGCAATCCTTTTAATAGTAAATTACTTAAACAAGTAATAGTTCAATATTAGATTACTGAAATAAGTAATAAGCCTCACTAAATGTTATATTGAACAAGTGCCCCGACCCGTAGTGAGAATCTGATTCTGGAACTAGCGTGTTGTGGTATACCAGAGCAACTGACCAGCAACATAAGATTCAGTGTTGCGCATCCGCGACTCTGAAAGAACTGATTTGTAGGCCACTGGCGAATAGGGTGACCCGAAGAGGAACGACGGAGAGACTACCATCTTCACCGTTGGAAACACCATTTGCAACTATGTGCCTAAACACCTTCCTGGAGTCACGGCCATACTTTGCTTGACCTACCACCATCCCGTCTTATGATTAAGGAGACCTCGCTCCGAGAACATTGTTGGATTTATATATTGTTTTTTTTTTAAATACTTCTCATCAATTATTTGCCTTTTACGTTCCTTGTGGGAACTTATATTTCTGTTTGTCCATTATTAAACTCGTGATAAGCGGTGATGTCGCTTATTGCTAAAAGAATTCCTAGTTATCTAACTAAGTTTGCTGTCATCTGTGTGTGAATAGCTGTACAACTTTATCTGCAGTTCTATGCCACTGTAAGAATAGTAGACTTCTTTTTCTGGGACAATTTGTCATACTCCCTTTGTTTTTCACGAGCCACTCGTCAGCTAATCCTTCAGTAGGGAGTCTTTCCTAGTGGTTATGCTCATTGTCTTCTACTGTACCTGTGAGACTTTTCTCAACAATTACGGACCACGCGACAAACACTTGCCATCTTGTTCCGAACTAACCCAGTTCTTTCAATACAGTTAGTAAAATCATTGAATATATCATGGCCTATGGTTGTGTCTTTGAGTGACTCAACACTAAATATCTCTTCAGTGATTTTGAAAGAAGTGTTTATTCCACGTATAAATATCAATAATTGGGCAGTATCATGTACATCGGTACTCTCATCCAATGCAAGAGACTACCACAAAAATTGTTAACTTGCATATTGATGTTTATGCATAACATTGTCACTTATCTTATCAACACGTCTGACCACAGTTCTCCTGGATAAAGTATTGTTGTCAGATATGTGTTTGTTTTTTTTTTTGTTTTTGTTTTTTTTTTTTTTTGGGGGGGGGGGGGGGGGGGGGGTTCTGGACACATAATGTTTGCTGTATCTAGCAAACATTCCTTGATGAACTCGCCATCAGAAAAATGGCTTGTTCTGTTTTACAATTCTGTGTGACAGCACAAGACTAGCTTCAGTTGCTGCATCTTGAATTCAAGACTGTTTAGTGAAAACAGTTTGCTGTTTCTCCAAAATATTTCACCAACTCAAGGCATTTCCTTTCCCTCCCTTCGGTTGTTTAATTGTATCCGAAATCGGAATATTTTGTTTGATAATGTCTTTTTTAAATTTTACTCCTTGAAGACAGCCACTTACGCACGACACAGCAAGCAAACTGATTTGCTACCAACTTTTATAAAACAGTACTTAGTTGTCCATTCATAATTAAAAACACGGCATTCATCTTCAATCTTACGTTTGTTATTGACACTCATTTTTTAAATAAAATTCGAACAGTCAGAACTGTACAAAACTTTAAAACGGAAATGAAACAAAACCTACTTCCGGCTGTGTGTGAAAATAAAATATTCGGAAAACAAGTAGTAAACTCAGAATAAATTTCAGAAATATTTCAGAAATATATATATACTACAACAAATAAATTAATTTGAACATTATAAATGTGGAAATAATTTAAAACAGCAAAAGACGTTTAAATTTAATATTTTCTTGCAAAATAAATCATTTTATTCATCGGAGAAATATCTGTTTTTCATAAAATCATCCTTATTAAATTTTTCATGTCGATAAATATTTCTCTATATAAAAATAGATAAATTCGCATTTTAGCATAACATGGTTCCAAATGTTGCTGTATATAGCCAGGGGCCGGGTTGGGGTGAGCGCCCAACCTTGCATAAATACCCTAATGGCTCGTGCATTCATCACCTATGCAGCAGAAGTCCAACTTCTGGCCTCCTCCTGGCTGAACTGTTTTAAATAACAGGAGAAGGGGCGGCGGCAAGTCACTGGCGCCGAGAAATATACAGAACGCTCTAGATGTGAATGCTCGTACGTGCATGCGCAAACATGTGTGTGCGTGCCCATACACCTAAACTCGAGTAAGACCACAGTCTGCTCTAGCAAAGGAAAGGTGCTGAATAAAGAGGCAACCAGGCAGGAAGCGCACCACAGAAATCAGGATGCCACCAATCACGCGCAATGAAATATGTCGACTACGGCTAAATGTTACGGTGCTCGCCTTACTTTGGACCCCCAGGCAGGTGCAGTGCCGGGACATATGCCTCGAAAGAGTCCAACCACAACTACTGGAGGTCCTTCTCCTGTGGAGCCAGGGGACTTGAGAATAGAGCGTCTGGCCATACCAAACATAGACTAAAACTAATGCACTGGAATGCGGAGGGATTCAGCAACAAAACAACAGAACATCTTGGACCAAGAAAAGGTAAGCGTATGTTGCTTGCAAGAAACTCACCTCAACGAAAACGAAATGATGTCTTGGAAATTGCCAGTATTAAGGGCACTACTTTCTGAACTTAGCTGCCAGCATATGGTCACCATACAGCGGATACCATCACACTGTGGAGTACCCGGAAACGACAGAACTGATCGATTGGCTAAGGAAGGAGCAAAAGAAGAACAGCCTAATGTGACCGTTACCACCAAAAGAAAAGAATGATCAAATCAGTCAGAAAGCCACCAAAACCTACCCAAGACGACTACCACGTTATGGACAGACCAGAACAAGTCATGATTCTGCTCCTCAGAACAGGACACAATAGGTTACGCAACCACATGTATACAAGATTCAAGATTGGTGAATCAGCCATGTGCACGTGTGGATTATCGTCGCAGACAGCAGAGCTCATACTCAAAGACTGCCCAAATTACAACATGTATAGGCTAACCTTCTGGCCAAGAGAGACGACAGTGGAAGATAAACTCTATGGACTGCTGAGTGAACTAAAAAGGACAGTTAAATTCACACAAGAGGCAACATTGCAGTTATAGTATTTAAGGTGAACGAAAGAAGAAGAAGAAGAAGAAGAAGAAGAAGAAGAAGAAGAAGAAGAAGAAGAAGAAGAAGAAGAAGAAGAAGAAGAAGAAGAAGAAGAAGAAGAAGAAGAAGAAGAAGAAGAAGAAGAAGAAGAAGATGACGACGACGACGACAATTACGACGACGACGACGACGACGACGACGGCGACGACGACGAAGAAGAAGAAGAAGAAGAAGAAGAAGAAGAAGAAGAAGAAGAAGAAGAAGAAGAAGAAGAAGAAGAAGAAGAAGAAGAAGAAGAAGAAGAAGAAGAAGAAGAAGAAGAAGAAGAAGAAGAAGACAAAAAAAAGAAGAAGAATAAGCATTACATTATGAAGGCCTAGGCTCTTTACAAAAATTGATAATTAGAAAGAAATCTTATCAAAAATGTTGAAACAATGATAATGGTACATGAAATTTTTTTTAATTCGACAAAATAGCTTAAAAACGAAGTAAAAATTAGTATTCGTTAATGCGCTAGCGGGCCGCATAAAATTAGGGGGCGGGCCGTATGCGGCCCGCGGGCTGTAGTTTGCCCACCCCTGGCCTAGGTGATAGGAATGAGAGAGATGACTATTAACAGGCAAAGTTTATCTAGCGTAATCTTGCAAAGACATCCACAACAGCAGTAAAATGCTGTTGTTGACAGCGATGTAAATAGGATATGCGAAAAAACAATTCCGCTGAATTAAAAGAGGTGTGGTCAAACAAGAACACTACGCAGGAAGCCAAAGAAGATTGATAAACCAACACAGAATTGGCGTCGTTAGCCGCTACACGCTGCGGGATTTGCTGAGGAGGGGATCCGAGCACTTATGGACTGAATGGTTCGATGTGCAATGAGGATGATCTGTCGACTAACTAACTAACTAACTAACATAAGTGTATTGATCAATCAAGGCATTACTATCATGTTATTATGATATTTGAAATATTCTCTAAGCAAAAGTAATTGCACCAGCATTTAGCAGAGAGAGAAAGAGAGAGAGAGAGAGAGAGAGAGAGAGAGAGAGAGAGAGAGAGAGAGAGAGAGAGAGAGAGAGAGAGAGAGAGATTGTGGTCTGGCACAATCAGGGCCTGCGTGCACTTATGTTCGCACTGGCGAAAGGCAGTGCAAGCTTATGGGGCTTATGTTGACAAATATTACAAATAGTTCTCCCCCCCCCCCATTCTTCCTCTCCCCCTCTCTCTCTCTCTCTCTCTCTCTCTCTCTCTCTCTCTCTCTCTCTCTCTCTCTCTCTCTCTCTCTCTTCTCTCTCTCTCTCTCTCTCTCTCTCTCTCTCTCTCTCTCTCTCTCTCTCTCTCTCTCTCTGCTAAATGCTGGTGCAATTACGTTCCATCATCCATCAATTTTCCTCAAATCATGTTTTTTTTTTTCAAATATCATAATAACATGATAGTAATGGCTTGATTGATCACTATACTTATGTTCAAGCATTCAGCGGAATTTTTTTTTTCGCATATCCTATTTACATCGCTGTCAACAACAGCATTTTACCACTGTTGTGGATGTCTTTGCAAGATTACGCAGAGTATTTTGCATTGCTTACTGAGCGACAATCTCAGATACCCCTGTAAGTAACCAACGCAACCCGATTCCCTACCGAATTTCGCGCAGCTGTTTCCCCACACGTGGATATACAGGATTACGGAGAAAATCGTTAACACCTTCGCCAGGGAGACCGGCTCTGCAGAATTGCTAGATATCTAAAAGAAAAACACCCCGACAAACAAAATTTTGCCATCTTTGGTTTTTAGGCAACCTGATGATGTGTGTGTTCTTTTGTTAGTGATGTCATTAACTCTTGAGTGCATTAATTTGATATTCTGGGTGTTGTGTTGGTTTTCAATTTCCTTGCAATTTTCCTCAAGTCATGTTTCTTTTGCCTCTTTGCATAGCTTATAATTTTCCCGTGAATCTCTTCGTATATTTCCTTGTTATTTTTGTTATTTCTTCTTATTTCCATGAGTTTTAAGATGTCTTCCATCATCCATTTCGTGCGTCCTATTATCTTTATTTTTGGGATTATCATTGTTGTTAGTGCAGCTTCTTGACTGATTTCTTTTATATTTCCAATTGGTCACTGACGTCTTGAAATAGTATTTCCATATCGGACAATGCATCGAATCTGTTCTTTACCTATACGTTGAATTTATCTTTTATCTCCTCCCTCTTCAGTGCCCGTAGATCAAATTTTGCGTTTCTATTTGTATATTTGATTTTCTTTTAACTTTATATGTACA
This sequence comes from Cepaea hortensis, assembly GCA_963921405.1. Classification (NCBI taxonomy): domain Eukaryota; kingdom Metazoa; phylum Mollusca; class Gastropoda; order Stylommatophora; family Helicidae; genus Cepaea; species Cepaea hortensis. Next base: position 65,511 of record CAWUFQ010000310.1, on the reverse strand, counting down.
TTCTTCTTCTTCTAGAGCGTTCCGAGCCATTGAGGTTCTTTGCTGCAGATAAAATCCGTCTTCATTCGTCTCTCTGGTTGACCTTCTCTTGCCAGTCGTTGATTCCAAGTGCTTGTAGGTCTGTATATATATTATCTCTCCACCGTCTTCTTGGTCTAACTTATATGTAAATTGCCTAAGATTAATCTATGGTTGCAGTAGCAACCCTGCAACCCTGCAAAGGCACCGGTTACATGGTTCTCCCTAAACAACCATATTGTGAAAACAGACCTGCCGGCAGTAAGAATGGATGGGAGCATTCTGAGTAGAACCCAGTCAATGACATATCTTGGCGTGAGGCTTGATCGTAGCCTGTCCTTCAGAGATCATGTCGATTATGTCATAATGAAGGCTCGAAAAGGTTTGGCAGCAATGAGAGTCATGGCGACTGCCAATATCGAGCAAAGACTGTTAATACTTCTGTTCCAAGGACTTTTGCTTTCACGCATGGAGTATGCCCTGGCCATCTTCAGTGTCAGCCCTACACAGATTGGAAGACTTGAAGAGGTACAAAACGAAGCCATGCGCATCATTTTGGGCTGCACGAGAGACACCAGCTGTGTAGCAATGAGATACCTCCTTGACTTCCCGACAATGGAACACAGGATCAAGATCTGGAGAGCTCGTGCATACTTAAAAATAAGTGCAGATGAGCAGCACCCTCTGCATGACGCTATATTCAGAGAAAAGGGTGACAGGCTCAAGAGGGGCAAATCATGGATGGGTCGGGCGGAAGATGACGTCAGACAGGTGTGCAGTCTTACAAGTATCAACCCCGGCAAGGAATGGGTGCCAGTGCCTCCAGCTTTTACGTGCACTTTCTCCTGCATTATCACACTCGACAGACGGTGCAGAGATCAGAACCCTGCTGCTGTCAATGCTGAGGTTAACGCGCTCATCTATGAACACTAAGATAGCCCCGAAGTGCTCATTTATACAGAAGGATATGTTGTAAAGCAGCAGAGAAGTGCGTGGGCATTTACAGCCCGTTCAGCGGGCCGAACCGTTCAAGAATCCAGTGGTGCCCACTCTATGACCACGAGCAGCATGACGATGGAGGTGATGGCAGTTACACAGGCTTTCATATTGCTGGAATCACAGCATTATACCAACGTGTGTGTACTAAGTGATTCAATGAGCATGATTCAGAAGGTCGAAGCTGGATCTGTACGTAGACAGTGGACTGAGTCGCTGCGGAAGTCTGTTGTCCGTAAAGTCACCTTCATCTTCGTCCCGGGACATGCGGGAGTCGAGGGAAATGAACGAGCTGATAAACTGGCTGGCTCTGCACCCCCTGTAGATGGCCAACCCATGGATCGTGCCGATGTTATTAACGTCCTCAAAGATATGGCGAGAACAGAGGACTTTGACGTCAGTGATTCCACATCGCTGTCCAGGATGAAAGACTTGGGAGTAAGAATCGGCACAGCCAGACACGAGAGGTACATCGGGAAAACAAAGCGCCTCGTCAACCAACACAGAACTGGCACTATTAACCACCGGACGCTGATGCATATGCTGGGGGGAGGGAGGATCTGAGCACCTATGGACATGTCCGGAGTGCAATGAAGATACCCCAACTGATAACTGATAACTGATAGCAGTCTGCGCTTGGTAGGGGGACATAAACATCTAATATTGATACAAGGAAAATTACTAGAATTTGAAAATAAAAATGATATACTTAAGTATAATACCAATAAATAACATCAAAATCTTTATTTTTCTTTGAGAAATAAAAGAATCAATACCACTGTCATTTTTTGTACAAGTGTAGAAGAAAGTTATTAAAATTGTTATACAACATTTGTTTAATCTTTATTTACTTACATTTTATGATCCACTTTTTCAATTCTATCTTTATGTTTACTTCTTAAAACTGTACTTTTAATGATAACGTGACTCATTTCATCAATATGTTACCCCTCTGTGGGGAAACAACATTTTTTTACTGGCCTCTTAAGGCCACGCACAATTTAAAGACAATTTACTTACAATTACGGCGAAAGACCTTGGAAGTCTATGGGGTTTATGTTGATAAATATGTTTAGAGGAAATGTCATTTATGTTTGTAAATTTCATTCAATTTGAACAAATAGTTCTCTCCGCCCTTGTGTTCCCGGGGCCCATACGAGGGAGCAAAGAATAGTAACACTGTTGCCTACCATGCATGTCGTAAGAGGCGACTAAGGAGGCTATGGTTCCGTCGCCCTGCTACTGAGTGAGTGCGTGGCGCGACACTGTGAGCTGTGAATTTCGTATGGAATGCTTATGCATCTGTCCGCGGTTGTTTTTCGCGTGAACTGCATGTTCGGAACGATGACGGCCGGCTGTTGCTGGATTGACTGGTTTGCCTTTTCGGTTCATGAGTGCATTTTTCAGGAGACTCCTGGGATTAGTCGCTGTAGCTACGGAGTTCGTGCTTTGTGCGGTGCTTTCGGTGGGTCGCCCTGCAGAAAGAGACCGAGCCATATGGGATAAAACCCCGGTCAATGAAGTCTTTCTGGTGACTGCCGTTTTCATCGACGATGAACTGTATTTTTCGTGGAGGACTTCTGTGTTGGCATTCTGGCGGCGGCATTATGCACAGTGTTCCTGTGCGGGCTGTTGGATTGCCGAGACTCCTGTCTATTCCATTGTTCACATAGGGCAGTGAGGAGCATTTTGTGATATTCACTGGCACAGGAACGGAGCAATATGGGGACGACCCGTTGCCGTGAAGTTGGAACCGCGACTAACTAACTAACTAAATAGTTCTCTCTCTATCTCTCTCTCTCTCTCTCTCTCTCTCTGTCCTCTCTCTCTCTCTCTCTTTCTCTCTCTCTCTCTCTCTCTCTCTCTCTCTGTCTCTCTCTCCCAAATGCTGGTGCAATTACGTTTGCTTAGAGAATATTTAAAATATAATAGCATGATAGTAATGCCTTGATGGGTGATTCCTTCCCTCCACTAGCCTACGGGACACCCTTGGGCAAGGCGGAGTACCCGTTTAGCCCCCCGATCAGGGTTACGTGAAGCCATGGGTGCAGGTCGTGGATGAAGTTGTGGAGCAGCCGACAGATAGTTGTAGGTTATGGTCTCCTGTTTCACGATGGTAGGCAGAGGATCTCTTTTTTTAAGAGACATTGGCTACGGCCATCGACCAGTATGGTCACTACTAGGAAGGAAAGCAATGGCAAACTACCTTCTTTACAGATGCCAAGAATATTATGTACTGCAGTCTTATCGATAATCAGAGAAACAGCGTAAATGGGTGCTCCATAGGAGCAGTCTCGCCCGGTAGGGGTAGTCATGTGCACCAGGTGATTCCAGACCGTCATCAGGTGACTGGGTGCAAAAGAAAATCAACATTGAAAGTAGGAACTTTGAATGTAAGTGTCATAGTCTTGCTCGGATCTAGGTAACTAAACTTGGGTTCATACAGGCAACAATAAATCTGTTCGCTATGAGATCGAATATTTATTGTATTTACATATACAGTATGCGTTGGCGCAGTGGGTAAACAGACCCGCGCAATATTACATATCACAGATAGTAAACATCAAACACATAGGTATCATACAACAGTCTAGCAAACTATCTAGCCTATGTCTATATATCTATTGATATCTATAGAGTCCCTCAAAGGCAGGCCCTGTTGCCTCTCTCAAGTCCGTCTGTCCTCTGCCGGTCCACACGTGTCCCAATCCGACACGGGTGGTAACTCTGTCCGAGTTCCTCGTGGGCCCCGCAATAGGCGGGCCACATCAGTGTCCACGGAACCCTGGACTCAATGACCGGTCCTTCTAGAAGGCTCTAGATTACTCGGGCTCTGAGTGACTCTGTTCTCTCCCTTGGGCTGGAGTTGTAGCCCTCTAACTAATGTCTCTAAAGGTGACGCGGTGACAGGATTCCCCCTTCTCCCCTGGTGACGTTTTGTTATAGGGTAATTAGATATATTCTAATTCTGTCACCGAATCACATCAAGTTGGTGTTTGTAGTTTGGTGGACAGTAACCTGGTAACCTACATACTGGCACTAAAACTCATGTATTTTCCCATACACCACTTCTCTGATTTGGTAACGAGATCACTCTGTCTCCTGTGTCCTTAATAATGCTTATCAGACCGAAGTTACGTGACGTTTCAGTAGTTGTATTTACAACCCGCCCTTCTCAATAGTACCCAACTGGTACCCAGACAATTAACCTCTGTATTAAAGAGAGTTAACAAGACCGAAGTCCTGGCTAATTAAGTACACCTTCAAATCTTGATTCGTGTGTGCAATTCAATACACTTTTACTCTCGTACGTTGTATAATGCTAAATATGTGGTTACCTTGTTATTTTATCCCCTTTAGACTACATGTGTTCCTGTTGGCTTGTTAGTGTGTTGACTACTAAGTTGCTGTTTCTAATAAAGTGAATGTAATTTAAATTGATAGTGTTGAGTTTTAAGTTTTGTGTAAAGTGTATGCTGAATGTATGATATATGTCCAAGCGTCACGAGTTGGGATAACCTCAATCATGAAATACATGATCAGGCATTCCAAGTAGTGGTGCTTAGATGTATCCTAACTAATAAACTAAGTATATTAATCTAACTACTATGCTAAGTATACTAAACTAACTATTAAACATGTATTCACAATTTAGACAAGTCATGCAATTTTACATGAAAGACGCAGACAAATTAAAATAAATACGTTTTGCGTACAATTTGTCCGCCAAGTGTATCGTTCTCTCATTTAATCCATTCAGGCAGTCATTCACTCACCTTTCATTCGAAATAGTATTTGGTTAAAATATATAATTAAAGTTGAGGTAAGTGTTATTGCCCTTAGAAAAAAAATGGGCTAGGCGATATTTGCCCTTTAAGAAAATACGTACTTCTTGTACGATGACTCAAACATGGGTTATAATTTACACAGAGACAAATGTATAGGACGGTTCTTTAGCCTATGAATAACACCGCCTGTAATATTAACTTAGAATATGTACAAATTACAGGTTAACACATTTTATATACATCATTAATGCAAATATAATACATATTTAGTAATTAACTAATTAAATAATTAAATCCAACGATGATGTGCGCGTTGTCATCCTGTTGTTAGCGTGTTATGTCTCTTGAGTGTTGTAGTGGATGTCGTTCTGTTTCGGCTGTTTGTAAAGTTTCGTAGTAACAGCAAGTATGGAATGTTCTCAATGTCCCATATAACGTGTTCTTACAGAATTCGGAGTTAGTTCGCTGGTTGATCTTATTGGTTGACACAAACACAATTACTGTTTCTTGCTGGAATCGTTCTAGCGCTTAGGCACTTGATGGTATAGTTCTCAAAGTAACGTATCATGTTCTTAGGTGTCGTAATTAAACTCATCACTGAGAGTACTCTAGCAGGTGTAGAGTTACACTGTCATATGCAACCGACTAAAATTATCACAGTTTATAGTATGGCTAATGGTCGATGTGATTAGAGTCATTCTACTGGCGCATTTATTTGCCGTGATAAAAGGTCAGCCATAATGTTATCGGTGCCCTTGATATGGCGTATTTCAAAGTCGAAATTCTGAAGTAGAAGACACCATCTTTGTAACCGGTGGTTTTTGGGCGATCCATGGTTAAGGACTAATAATGGCGAACTGTCAGTGAGGACCACAAAATGACTCCCCAAGAGGAACTTAGATAATCTCAATATACAGAACAATAGGCTTAAACACTCTAATTCAACTGTGGCATACCGAGTCTCAGCCTTCCTTAGTTTGCGGCTGACATAGAGAATTGGGTGTCTTATGCCATCCACTTCCTGCATCAAGCATCCTCCTATTGCGATAGCGCTAGCATCTGTGGTCAAAATAAAGGGTAAATTTATGTTGGGTAATCGTAAGACTGGTGGATTAGAAAAAATATGTTTCAATCTACACATTGCATCATCTAAGCTGGTACTTTTATAAAATTTTTGATGGATGATTTTTAGTTAACATGTCAGAGAAAACTGAGGTGAGTTCTGCCCAATGTGGAATGAATTTAGAATAGTAGTTAATAAGACCTAGTAAACTCCTAATCTGTTTCTTTGTGGTAGGCACTTCTAGATTAAGAATCTTGGAAACAATTTTATCATCAGTCAATAATTTACCTTCAGAAATTCTGTGACCAAGGAAGTCTATTTGTGTATAACCTATTTCAACCTTGGAAGGTTTGATCGTAAGTCCAAAAAGAGAGATTTGGTTGAAGACATGTTTGAGGGTAAGTAGGTGAGAAGTCATATGAGAAGAATGGATGCATATATCGTCAATATAGGCTACTACATCTTTAATTCCGTGTAATAACAATCTTGTTAGCCTCACAAATGTGGCCGGTGCGTTCTTGAGACCAAACGGAAGATATAGCCATTCGTACAAACCGAGAGGTGTTGCGAATGCTGTTATATGTCTACAAGAAGGGTGTAGTGGAACTTGCCAATATCCTTTCGCTAAATCGGTCTTGGAAAATAAGGATGATTGAGCCATATTTAAGATAAGATCTTCACAGCTGTTCATTGGCTCTGCATCCGTTGTTGTTCTTGTATTTAATACTCTATAGTCAATGCAAAGGCGGATTGTCTGGTCCTTTTTTTTCACCAGAACAATCGGTGAAGAATATTGAGACATCGATTTTTGAATAATGCCATTCTTCTCTAAATCTAAAATTTCTTTATCTAAATTAGATCTGTAATGGAGAGGAATAGAGTATGGTCTACATTTGACCGGTCTCAGATCTGTCAACACAATTGAATGTGTTATTTTATCAGTGCGTCCAGGTTTGTTAGAAAAGATAGATTTATACTCGTCAAGGATAGTCAAAATGTCTTGTCGCTGTTGTTGTGTCACAGTGTCAGAGATATGTATGTCATTTATACTTCCGTTGTCAGTCATGATTGGTACAGGGATTTCAGTATTGTCCACGTCTGTCTGATTTATCACAGATGCTACTGTTTGTAAATTGTCTTCAATGTCATGGTTGTCGTCGTCGAGATCAATCGTTAATATGTCGTCAAATTTGTCGTCGTTGTCGATATCACAGCTTGTCGGTAATGTCCATATGTCTTCGTCGTTTTCGACGTCGTAAGAGTGTGTCGTTAACGATGCTTCGTTTGTCGAGGTGTCATTTCGTTGGGAAATCGTCGTTTCGTCGCCGTCACCAGTTCGTTGAGTCAGTTCATTTGTCTCATTGTCCTGTCTAGCATAGTATGGCTTCAACATATTTACATGGGATAATTTCAAGTTTTTATTTAAAGAGAATGCAGTAGGGTTATTCCCCTTGTTGACCAGTTTATGACATATAACACAAGATGTACAAAAGGTTTTAATGTCTTGGTCGAACTTTGGCCAATAAAACTGGGTCATGACAATAGCCCTGGTCATTTCGTATCTCATATGACCTCCAAAAGGGGAGTCATGGGCTATTTTTAGAACTTTGTTTCGATGTGCTTGTGGTAACACTACTTGCTGTATCGTGGTCTGCTTTGTTGTGTAAAATCTAGTTAAGATGTTGTTCTGTAGCCTAAATGTCCACGATGCGTTCTTTGTTAATTTTGGTTTAAGTCCTACTAACTGAAAGTATGGTGCAAGTGTAGGGTCATTTTTCTGTTCATTTCCAAAATTGATGTTAGTTGAGTTTGGTGCTATTATTTCTAATGATTCCTGTAGTTGGTCAGTGTTGGTTTTATGGGTTGTCTGTCGTGTTATTGCATTTGTGTGTTGTGTGTTTTGTTGCACATTTACAGGCTTGGTACTTGGTGGCTCGGTAGTATCCTCAATTCGAGGTTTTAATTCGGTCGTATCGTTCATGGCTTCGACCGCCCCTGCATTGTACACCTCGGTGAATTCTTTCTGAATTACCTCAGTGGTTGTCTCCCTTGGTATTTTGGCAGCTTGAGACAAGCAAGAATGGTGTTTCTCTGTAGCATCGCTGTTTGTGGGGGGAATACCGTTTTTATGCTCCCACTCTCTGATTTCTTTCTTAGAGCATGCTCGTATATTGGGCAAATTCCCAAGTATAATATCAGCGACTGGATTTTCAAGGATAGCGCACACTACCTGTCCTGATATGAACGGTGTTCGAATTTCGACCAGAGCAAGGGGGTATTTCTCTATAGTACCTGAGAATGTGCGACAAGTCACATGTTTGTTTGTGTAGTCTTTAGTGTCTATTAATGTTTTCTTAACCCCACAAAGCGTTGCGCCGGAATCACGAATTAATGTGCACTTTTTGTTGTTTACAAACCCTGTAGAAAAAACTAGCTTGCCTGTAGATGACAAAGCAGCGTTGGCTGTTTCATTTGAGATAGGGATAGTGTGGCCACATAATAATGTTGTGTCAAGTTGGAACTTAGTGCAGGTGTTACACTTACTGTCTGTAATGGTGTCAATAATTTGTACAGCATTTCCAAGCTCGCTTTCATTGTCGTGTTGATTATCACAATCATTCAGTGATTCAATCTCTTCGTCTGACGACGTTTCCACTAGTGCTGCATTGGCCTGTTTCAATAACTTTCGGCCATCACAAAAGCGACTATAGTGACCAAAACTGCGGCAAAAAAAACATTTGACCGCCCTCTGGTAAGCATTGCGTTTGGTCTTCTGTTTCTCCACCATCATCTTGAGGTGGTGAGGGTAGTTCGGCGATTTGTCGCACATAGAGCCACTGTCGTGATTCAAACCGCAATACTGGCATTTAACAAGTTTACTGACATTGGAGCGAGGTTTGAATTTACTATCTGTTTGTTTGGAGTATTTGGTGTTCACAACTGCTGCTGCTGTATCGTTGTGACTTATGTTCAGCTGAAAAATATCCCTATTTGCTGTAAAAAATGCATTCCCCTTGGACTCGATTTCCTGAATACTTTTACAGTCCATTTGTTTTAAGAACTTAGCAAAATGTGTGGGGATGGTGCTAACTATTTTGTCTATAATAATAAGCTCTTTAAGTTTGTCATGGCTATTGTTGGTTTTAGCCGAGTTGATCCATTTTGTGCATACGTCTTGGACTGTACTGACATAATCTATAAAGGTTTGGTTTGGTTGTGGTGATAATTTGGCAAATTGTTGTTGGTAACCTGCAGTATCTAACGAAAAATGTTGGAGAATGCGTTGTTTTAAGTAATCATAGTCTTTTCGCATTTCCTGTGGTACTGTCTCTATTACTTTTAGTGGTTCAAGAGCTAAATTCCTCATTAGAATAAATGCCCAATCTGATATAATGATCTTATGGTAGGCCATGAGACACTCAAAATTTTCTAAGTAGGCGCTGATGGAATCTCCTGAGCAGAACGCCTTCACGAGGCCTTTATACTTATTATATTTTTGTTCTTCCTCTTTGCTTCTTAGCTTATTTATCGATATTTCTGCGTTAGACTTAAGCTCCATCTGTTTTAATTTTATTTGTGTTTCGGCATTCAATTGGGCCTGTTTGGCCGCCGCCTCAAGCTCCAGTTGTTTTTCCTGAGCCTGCAATTGAATTTTCTTCTCTTCCATTTGCATTTGCATTTTCTTCTCTTCTGCCTCAAGTTGCAATTTCTTTTCCTCTGCCTGCATTTGCATTTGCCTTTGTTTTTCCTCTCGTTCTATCGCTCTTTCTTCACGGGCAATGTTTTCTGCGTGTGTTTTCTGTGCCCATTCTGACAATTTCTCTTCTTTATAACCTAACTTTATTCCTTGCTCAATGCATTTATCTAAGGTAGACATTTTGTGTTTTACTTGTTTGTAATGTTTATAAAGTTAAATCCCTTTTCTAGAAAAAAATGTTGTGTAGTCGAAAATTTGGTTAACTCCCTTAATTATTAGTGTGTAAATCAAAATGCAAGGTTACGTTGGTGACAAGGTCATGAATATGCAACCAAATCAATATGAAACAACATAATACATTGATGAAAGATGATAAGTACAGCTTAGAGTTACAATGGGTATGACATGAAACTTAGCTTTCAATCAGAGAACTCGCCGATGTTGTCCCAAAAAGCTGGTCTTGTAATTTCGCCACTGTTGGAAAGGTTACATAGGTTGCACGCGCCACTATTCGCGGAACAATCTGCTCGTAGAGTGAGAAAACATTAGTAACAGTCAAAAAATGTCACAGTCATGTCAAAAATAGTTTACAAATCACAATAATGAGACACACTGCTTAGGCACTGCTGAGACACTGCTGAGGGACTCAGATTAATTCTATATTATTGCTAGATAGCTACTAATTTTTTTTGTAAACTTGTAAAGTTAACCATTTATGGTACATAAATTCAATTTAGTGATTTTACATGGCAATTAATAGTTATTTCACAATAGATTTTATGCCAAAACCGGAAAACTATCCCCCAAAAAGCCTGTCATAGTCTTGCTCGGATCTAGGTAACTAAACTTGGGTTCATACAGGCAACAATAAATCTGTTCGCTATGAGATCGAATATTTATTGTATTTACATATACAGTATGCGTTGGCGCAGTGGGTAAACAGACCCGCGCAATATTACATATCACAGATAGTAAACATCAAACACATAGGTATCATACAACAGTCTAGCAAACTATCTAGCCTATGTCTATATATCTATTGATATCTATAGAGTCCCTCAAAGGCAGGCCCTGTTGCCTCTCTCAAGTCCGTCTGTCCTCTGCCGGTCCACACGTGTCCCAATCCGACACGGGTGGTAACTCTGTCCGAGTTCCTCGTGGGCCCCGCAATAGGCGGGCCACATCAGTGTCCACGGAACCCTGGACTCAATGACCGGTCCTTCTAGAAGGCTCTAGATTACTCGGGCTCTGAGTGACTCTGTTCTCTCCCTTGGGCTGGAGTTGTAGCCCTCTAACTAATGTCTCTAAAGGTGAGGCGGTGACAGTAAGAACTATGAGTGGGGATGGGAAATTTGATAACATTAAGAATGAAATGAGAAGATTAAATATTAATCTGTTAGGTGTATGTGAGACCAGATGGACAGGAATGGGCATTATGACATCTGAGGAATATAGAATAATCTATTCTGGTGGAGAGAAACAACAGCGAGGAGTAGCAATTATAATGGATACACAGAGAGCAAAATTGATCAAAGGATATTGGACTGTATCAGACAGAATGTTACTGGTGAAGTTGAGTGGAATACCTTTTGATGTCAACGTCATACAAGTTTATGCACCAACAGCAGACAGTAGTGATGACAGCATTGGTGAATTTTAAAGTGATTTAGAGAAAGCCTTCAAGAAATGCAAGAATTATGAAGTAACTATCATAATGGGTGACTTGAATGCCACAGTTGGAAATCAACAGGACAGATGCATAGTGGGCAAGTATGGACTAGGGCAGGGGTGGGCAACCTTTTTGTGCGTAGGGCCGCATTGACAAATGTAAAGCTATTGGCGGGCCGCATGTGTGTGTGTGTTTGTGTGTGTGTGTGTGTGTGTGTGTGTGTGTGTGTGTGTGTGTGTGTGTGTGTGTGTGTGTGTGTGTGTGTGTTTATATATATATATATATATATATATATATATATATATATATATATATATATATATATATATATATATAAACACACACATATATATATATTGTATAAAATGTCCATTTTGTTTACACCAACCTATCACGATAAGTAATTATTAATTATTTATAGGTTATTATGCAGTATAAATAAATAATGATTGCAATGTTATTTTAATTATATACTTATACATTATATTTGACAATATGGATAAAAACTTGTACTAATTTGTTAACAAGATTTTACAACATGTTATTATAACAAATATTCTTTATTATCTATCAATGGCTTTAATTTAGACACAAACCGACTACACAGTCACTATAATTGTTGATTTCTAATGAGATGTATGTAACTGCTTGCACTTTTTGACAATATTCTTGAAATCTGGAGCAAGTTTACTTGTTGAAATTCGCATGACAGCATGCAAGTTGCAGTCCGACAATAAAGACCTACTCTTAGATTTGTTGATATTCAAGGAAGAGAATGCTTGTTCGCAAATATATGTTGATCCAAACAATGATAAAAGTTTAGCTGCAAAGTTTTTCAAGTTGGGAAATGATTCTTGGGATAAAGATCCATAGAAATCCAGCAAACCATCTGACTTGAATTTCTCTTTCAGGTCATGATCAGCTTCTAAGTCAAGCAGCTCCAACTGTATATCCTCTGTGGCTGCATCAGCTTCTGCACTGAAAGGGGAACTGAAAATATTGAACTGTGGCTCTACGTTCTTGAAATCATGGAATCTCCATCCATATTCTTTAATCAGTGCATCTAATTGGGCTTTGTACTTTTCAGTCATTTCACCAGATATGGTTTCTTGTTTCAGCAAAGGGAAGTGACACAATCTTTTTCACTTGCTTGTCTAAAGTACAGTGAGAGTTTTGCCTGAAATGATTTTACATGTACATACAATTCATGTGCGAACACACCATTGCCCTGAAGTTTGTGAATTCAGTTCATTTAACTTTTCCATAATTTCAATGGCAAACATAAAGTTTAACTTCCACTCTTTATTGACAATATTAGTATTAAAGTCACATTCAATGCCCTTCATCTCTAGGAACATCACTATTTCTTCTCTGAGTTCCCACACTCGCCTCAACACCTTGCAGAGACTCAGCCATCGAACACTGGTGTGGTACAGGACATCGGATTGTTTAGTTTCCAAATCGTCAAGTAATGCCTTGAACTGTATGTGATTAAGTCCTCTTGATCTGATGAGGTTGATGACACTGAAAACTGGGTCAATAACCTGCTTGATATTCAAAACAGTTTTTCACAGACTTTCTTGATGAATCACACAGTGAAGTGGTAATAATGTGTGGTCTGGATTTTCTGCTTTAATCTTATCACTTATCAACTTTACTAGACCTACATATTTTTTCCAGTTAAAGCACGAGCTCCGTTAGTTGTAACACTTGCCGGCTTGTTCCGAACTAACCCAGTTCTGTCAATACAGTTAGTAACAGCATTGAATATATCATGGCCTGTGGTTGTGTCTTTGAGTGACTCAACACTCAATAACTCTTCAGTGAGTTTGAAAGAAGTGTTTATTCCACGTATAAATATCAATAATTGGGCAGTATCATGTACATCGGAGACTACCACAAAAATTGTTTACTTGCATCATGAAGTTTATGCACAACATTGTCACTTATCTTATCAACACGTCTGACCACAGTTCTCCTGGATAAAGTAATGTTGTCAGATCTGTTTTTTAGTTTTTTGTTCTGGACACATAATGTTTGCTGCATCTAGCAAACATTCCTTGATTAACTCGCCATCAGAAAATGGCTTGTTCTGTTTTACAATTCTGTGTGACAGCACAAGACTAGCTTCAGTTGCAGTATCTTGAATTCAAGACTGTTTAGCGAAAACAGTTTGCTGTTTCTCCAAAATTTTTCACCAACTCAAGGCATTTGCTTTCCCTCCCTTCGGTTGTTAAATTGTATCCGAAATCGGAATATTTTGTTTGATAATGTCTTTTTAAATTGTACTCCTTGAAGACAGCCACTGACTCACGACACAGCAAGCAAACTGATTTGCTACCAACTTTTATAAAACAGTACTTAGTTGTCCATTCATAATTAAAAACACGGCATTCATCTTCAATCTTACGTTTGTTATTGACACTAATTTTTAAACTAAAATTCGAACAGTTAAAACTGTACAAAACTTTAAAACGGAAATGAATCAAAACCTACTTCCGGCTGTGTGTGAAAATAAAATATTCGGAAAACAAGTAGTAAACTCAGAATAAATTTCAGAAATATATCAAGACTACTACAACAAATAAATTAATTTGAACATTGTAAATGTGGAAATAATTTAAAACAGCAAAATACTTTTAAATTTAATATTTTCTTGCAAAGTAAATCATTTTATTCACCGGAGAAATATCTGTTTTTCATAAAATCATCCTTATTAAATTTTTCATGTCGATAAATATTTCTCTATATAAAAATCGATAAATTCGCATTTTAGCATAACATGGTTCCAAATGTTGTTGTATGTAGCCAGGGGCCGGGTTGGGGTGAGCGCCAAACCTTGCATAAATACCCTAATGTCTCGTGCATTCATCACCTATGCAGCAGAAGTCCAACTTCTGGCCTTCTCGTGGCGGAACTGTTTTAACTAAATGGAGAAGGGGCGGCGGCGAGTCACTGGTGTCGAGAAATATACAGAGCGCTCTAGATGTGTATGCTCGTACGTGCATGCGAAGACATGTGTGTGCGTCCCTACACACCTAAACTCGAGTAAGACCACAGTCTGCTCTAGCAAAGGAAAGGTGCTGAATAAAGAGGCAACCAGCCAGGAGGCGCACCACAGAAATCAGGATGCCACCAATCACGCGCAATGAAATATGTCGACTATGACTAAATGTTGCGGTGCTCGCCCTAATTTGGACCCCCAGGCAGGTGCAGTGCCGGGCCATATGCCTCGAAAGACTTTATCCTTTCGAAACATAACTACTTGAGGTCCTTCTCAGATGTCCTGTGGAGCCAGGGAACCTGAGAATAGAGCATCTGACCATACCAAACAAAGACTAAAACTAATGCACTGGAATGCGGAGGGATTCAGCAACAAAACAATAGAATTAGAAAACATCTTGGACCAAGAAAGGGCAAGTGTATGTTGCTTGCAAGAAACTCACCTCAACGAAAACGAAATGATGTCTTGGAAATTGCCAGTATTAATGACACTACTTTCTGAACTTAGCAGACAGTATAAGGTCACCAATACAGTGGATACCATCCCACTGTGGAGTACCCGGAAACGACAGAACTGATCGATTGGCTAAGGAAGGAGCAAAAGAAGAACAGCCTGATGTGCCCGTTACCACCAAAAGAAAAGAATGATCAAATCAGTCAGAAAGCCACCAAAACCTGCTCAAGACGACTACCACGTTATGGACAGACCAGAACAAGTCATTATTCTGCTCCTCAGAACAGGACACAATAGATTACGCAACCACATGTATACAAGATTCAAGATTGGTGAATCAGCCATGTGCACGTGTGGATTATCGTCGCAGACAGCAGAGCTCATACTCAAAGACTGCCCAAATTACAACATGTCTAGGCTAACCTTCTGGCCGGCCATGAGAGACGACAGTGAAAGATAAACTCTTTGGACTGCTGAGTGAACTAAAAAGGACAGTTAAATTCACACAAGAGGCAACATTGCAGTTATAGTATTTAAGGCGAACGAAAGAAGAAGAAGAAGAAAAAGAAGCATTACATTACGAAGGCCAAGGCTGTTTACGAAAATTGATAATTAGAAAGAAATCTTATCAAAAATGTTGAAACAATCATAACGGTACATGAAATTCTTTAAAATTCAAAAAATAACTTAAAAACGAAGTAAAATTTATTATTCCTAAATGCCCTCGCGGGCCGCATAAAATCAGGTGCCGGGCCGCATGCGGCCCGCTGGCAGTAGTTTGCCCACCCCTGGCCTAGGTTATAGGAATGAGGGAGATGACGATTAACAGGCGAATTGAATAGGACAAAACCTAGTCTGGCACAATCAGGGCCTGCGTGCACTTATTTTCACTCTGGCGAAAGGCAGTACAAGCTTATGGTGCTTATGTTGACAAATATTACAAATAGTTCTCTCCCCCCCCCCCATTCTTCCTCTCTCTCTCTCTCTCTCTATCTCTCTCTCTCTCTATCTCTCTCTCTCTCTCTCTCTCTCTCTCTCTCTCTCTCTCTCTCTCTCTCTCTCTCTCTCTCTCTCTCTCTCTCTCTCTCTCTCTCTCTCTCTCTCTCTCTGCTAAATGCTGGTGCAAATACGTTTGCTTAGAGAATATTTCAAATATCATAATAACATGATAGTAATGCCTTGATTGATCACTATACTTATGTTCAAGCATTCACCTGAATTTTTTTTTCGCATATCGTATTTATATCGCTGTCAACAACAGCATTTTACCCCTGTTGTGGATGTCTTTGTAAGATTACGCAGAGTATTTTGCATTGCTTACTGAGCGACAATCTCAGATACCCCTGTAAGTAACCAACGCAACCCGATTCCCTACCGAATCTCGTGCAGCTGTTGCCCCACACGTGAACATACGGCATTACGGAGAAAATCGTTAATACATTCGCCAGGGAGACCGGATCTGCGGAGTTGCTAGATATATAAAAGAAAAACACCCCGACAAACAAAATTGATGGTCCTTCATTATTATTCTGATGATCATATTGTTCTTCTCTTGTATCATCATAAAGCTCTTTCACATAATCTGACCACGCATGTAAAATATCATCTTTTTTCTATTATGATTTTGCCATCTTTGGTTGTTAGGCAACCTGTTGATGTTTGTGTTCTTTTGTTAGTGATGTCATTAATTCTTGTGTGCATTAATTTGGTATTCTGGGTGTTGTGTTGGTTTTCAATTTCCTTGCAATTTTCCTCAAGTCATGTTTCTTTTGCCTCTTTGCATAGCTTATAATTTTCCTGTGAATCTCTTCGTATATTTCCTTGTTATTTTTGTTATTTCTTCTTATTTCCATGAGTTTTAAGATGTCTTCCATCATCCATTTCTTGCGTCCTATTATCTTTATTTTTGGAATTACCATTGCTGTTAGTGTAGCTTCTTGACTGATTTCTTTTATATTTCCAATTGGTCACTGACGTCTTGAAATAATATTTCCATAACGGACAATGCATCGAATCTGTTCTTTATCTCTACGTTGAGTTTATCTTTTATCTCCTCACTCTTTGTGCCTGTATATCAAATTTTGCGTTTCTATTTGTATATATATTTGACTTTCTTTTAAGTTTATATGTAAATTCTTCTTCTTCATCTTCAGTTTTCCGAGCCACTGAGGTGCTTTGCTGCAGATACAATCCGTCTCCATTCGTCTCTCTGGTTGACCTTCTCTTGCCAGTCGTTGATTCCAAGTGCTTGTAGGTCTGTATATATATTATCTCTCCACCGTCTTCTTGGTCTACCATATATGTAAATTGTCTAAGATTAATATATGGTTGCAGTAGCAATCTGCGCTTGGTAGGGGGACATAAACATCTGATATTGATACAAGGGAAATTACTGGAATTTGAAAATGAAAAAGGTATACCAGGTATAATACCAACAACTGTCACTAAAATCTTTCATTTTTCCTTGAGGAATAAGAACATCAATACCGCAGTTATATTCTTGCAATTGTGAGAAGAAAGCTAATAAAATATTTATATAAAATTTGTGTAATCTTTATTTACTTACATTTTATGACCCACTATTCCAATTCTAAGTTTACGTTCAATTTTTAAAAACTGTACTTTTAATTATAAGAAATCCACTTAACCGAAATCCTTTCCCCGATGTGGGGACACAACATTTTTTAACTGGCCTATTAAGGCCACCCACAATTTAAAGACAATTTACTTACATTAACTTCGAAAGACCTTGGAAGTCTATGGGTTTTATGTTGATAAATATGTTTAGAGGAAATGTCATTTATGTTTGTAAATTTCATTCAATTTGAACAAATAGTTTCTCTCTCTCTCTCTCTCTCTCTCTCTCTCTCTCTCTCTCTCTCTCTCTCTCTCTCTCTCTCTCTCTCTCTCTCCAAATGCTGGTGCAATTACGTTTGCTTAGAGAATATTTAAAATATAATAGCATGATAGTAATGCCTTGATGGGTGCCTCCTTCCCTCCACTAGCCTACGGGACATCCTTGGGCAAGGTGGAGTACCTGTTTAGCCCCCCTATCAGGGTTACGTAAAGCCATGGGTGCAGGTGGTGGATGAAGTTGAGGAGCAGCCGACAGATAGTTGTAGGTTATGGTCTCCAGTATCACGACGGTAGGCAGAGGATCTCTTTTTTTAAGAGACATTGGCTACGGTCATCGACCAGTATGGTCACTGATAAGAAGGAAAGCAATGGCAAACTACCTTCTTTACAGATGCCAAGAATATTATGTACTGCAGTCTTCTCGATAATCAGAGAAACAGCGTAAATGGGTGCTCCATAGGAGCAGCCTCGCCCGGTAGGGGTAGTCATGTGCACCAGGTGATTCCAGACCGTCATCAGGCGACTGGGTGCAAAAGAATATCAACATTGAAAGTAGGAACTTGGAGTGTAAGAACTATGAGTGGGGATGGGAAATTTCTTCTTCTTCTTCTTCTGCGTTCATCCGGATTCTTTTTTCGAATGTGACTGCGTTGTGCCTGTTTACAGCAGAGCTGCGTTCTTGCGCCGTTAGGCCGACACATCCGACTTCTGAGGGCATTTTTTGACCGGGTTAACCTTCCCGGGGATGGGAAATTTGATAACATTAAGAATGAAATGAGAAGATTAAATATTAACCTGTTAGGTGTATGTGAGACCAGATGGACAGGAATGGGCATTATGACATCTGAGGAATATAGAATAATCTATTCTGGTGGAGAGAAACAACAGCGAGGAGTAGCAATTATAATGGATACAGAGAGAGCAAAATTGATCAAAGGATATTGGACTGTATCAGACAGTTGAGTGGAAGACCTTTTGATGTCAACGTCATACACGTTTATGCACCAACAGCAGACAGTAGTGATGACAGCATTGGTGAATTTTATAGTGATTTAGAGAAAGCCTTCAAGAAATGCAAGAATTATGAATTAACTATCATAATGGGTGACTTGAATGCCACAGTTGGAAATCAACAGGACAGATGCATAGTGGGCAAGTATGGACTAGGGCAGGGGTGGGCAACCTTTTTGTGCGTAGGGCCGCATTGACAAATGTAAAGCTATTGGCGGGCCGTGTGTGTGTGTGTGTGTGTGTGTGTGTGTGTGTGTGTGTGTGTGTGTGTGTGTGTGTGTGTGTGTGTGTGTGTGTGTGTGTGTGTGTGTGTGTGTGTGTGTGTGTGTATATATATATATATATTGTATAAAATGTCCATTTTGTTTACACCAACCTATCACAATAAGTAATTAGTAATTATTTATAGGTTATTAAGCAGTATAAATAAATAATGATTGCAATGTTATTTTACTTATATACTTATACATTATATTTGACAATATGGATAAAATCTTTTA
This sequence comes from Cepaea hortensis, assembly GCA_963921405.1. Classification (NCBI taxonomy): domain Eukaryota; kingdom Metazoa; phylum Mollusca; class Gastropoda; order Stylommatophora; family Helicidae; genus Cepaea; species Cepaea hortensis. The sequence continues at coordinate 46,456 of CAWUFQ010000310.1, read as the reverse complement.
CTAATTTGTTAACAAGATTTTACAACATGTTATTATAACAAATTTTCTTTATTATCTATCAATGGCTTTAATTTAGACACAAACCGACTACACAGTCACTATAATTGTTGATTTATAATGAGATGTATGTAACTGCTTGCACTTTTTGACAATATTCTTGAAATCTGGAGCAAGTTTACTTGTTGAAATTCGCATGACAGCATGCAAGTTGCAGTCCGACAATAAAGACCTACTCTTAGATTTGTTGATATTCAAGGAAGAGAATGCTTGTTCGCAAATGTATGTTGATCCAAACAATGATAAAAGTTTAGCTGCAAAGTTTTTCAAGTTGGGAAATTATTATTGGGATAAAGATCCATAGAAATCCAGCAAACCATCTGACTTGAATTTCTCTTTCAGGTCATGATCTGCTTGTAAGTCAAGCAGCTCCAACTGTATATCCTCTGTGGCTGCATCAGCTTCTGCACTGAAAGGGGAACAGAGAATATTGAACTGTGGCTCTACGTTCGTGAAATCTTGGAATCTCCATCCAAATTCTTCAATCAGTGCATCTAATTGGGATTTGTACTTTTCGGTAATTTCACCAGATATGGTTTCTTGTTTCAGCAAAGGGAAGTGACAAAATCTTTTTCACTTGCTTGTCTGGAATACAGTGAGTGTTTTGCCTGAAATGATTTTACATGTACATACAATTCATGTGCGAACACACCATTGCCCTGAAGTTTGTCAATTCAGTTCATTTAACTCATCCATAATTTTAATGGCAAACATAAATTCTAACTTCCACTCTTTATTGACAATATTAGTATTAAAGTCACATGCAATGCCATTCATCTTTAGGAACATCGCTATTTCTTCTATTTGAGTTGGGAACTGAGTTCCCACACTCGCCTCAACACCTTGCCGAGACTCAGCCATCGAACACTGGTGTGGTACAGGACATCGGAATGTTCAGTTTCCAAATCGTCAAGTAATGCCTTGAACTGTATGTGATTAAGTCCTCTTGATCTGATGAGGTTGATGACACTGACAACTGGGTCAATAACATGCTTGATATTTAAAACAGTTTTTCACAGAATTTCTTGATGAATCACACAGTGAAGTAGTAATAATGTGTGGTCTGGATATTCTGCTTTAATCGTGTCATGTGTGGCAAGACTGATAATTCAGTAATCGGGAAGTAGAAAAGGATAGTGCACATTGAACGCACAAAAGCTGACTTGGTGATGGAAAGCGTCACAAAGAAACAGACGGGGACCAGCGAGGATGATGGAAAGAAGACTGTTATGATGAGGACAAGATCTAGTGAAGCGAAGGAAGAGAATGCATATAATCCAGGAGAGGAAGAAGGAAAGAAGGAGAAGAGAAGGATTATAATATGAATATGATTCAGCACTGAGTATAGACAGACGTGAGTAATCAAGTCTAAAGGTTTTAGGAGATTTAATAATAGATAGGAATGTTGTTGCGAATTGTCAACATTATTAATGATTATAATATGACAAGCGACATGTCTGTATTAATTGTAGTCTTGGTACGGGAGTGTGAGTAGGGATGACAGACTGTGTGATGGCACTATTATGCCTGCAGGTCATCTGTTTCACGAGATGCTGCCAGAAATAAATCCTCGGCTAAAGATTAAGACATTCTGTCAGTGTTATATATATTATAGTTAAACAGTTCGTTACAAAGTTCCAGTTCTTGTATTTGAGAAGGATACTAGACAACTGAAGCCAAACTTGCCAATGGAGAACAATAAAGATATAGAAGAATAGTGTAGTTACTCCGTGGCAAATCTTATCACTTATCAACTTTACCAGACCTACATGTTTTCCATTCAAAGCACGAGCTCCGTCAGTTGTAACACTGTGGCGAAAGCCTGGTTGCACCCTCCCATCTTGCTTAGTACTCAGTATATTATAAAGATTATTTAGTATATGTTTACATTAAGGTTACGGTTACTGTGTATTTATAGTAATGGGGTAATTTAGTTTGGCTTACTTATCCTGGCCAACTACTACCAACAGATAACGGGGCCCGGAAACGGCCACTTGCTGATACTAGTTCCATGTCCGGTCTCACTTTTCTGCTAGAAATCGCAGACAACGGTCGGGGCCAATTGTGGTGTTCGAAAGGCAATCCTTTTAATAGTAAATTACTTGAACAAGTAATAGTTCAATATTAGATTACTGAAATAAGTAATAAGCCTCACTAAATGTTATATTGAACAAGTGCCACGACCCGTAGTGAGAATCTGATTCTGGAACTAGCGTGTTGTGGTATACCAGAGCAACTCACCAGCAACATAAGATTCAGTGTTGCGCATCCGCGACTCTGAAAGAACTGATTTGTAGGCCACTGGCGAATAGGGTGACCCGAAGAGGAACGACGGAGAGACTACCATCTTCACCGTTGGAAACACCATTTGCAGCTGAGTGCCTAAACACCTTCCTGGAGTCACGGCCATACTTTGCTTGACCTACCACCATCCCGTCTTATGATTAAGGAGGCCTCGCTCCGAGAACATTGTTGGATTTATATATTGTTTTTTTTTTAAAATACTTCTCATCAATTATTTGCCTTTTACGTTCCTTGTGGGAACTTATATTTCTGTTTGTCCATTATTAAACTCGTGATAAGCGGTGATGTCGCTTATTGCTAAAAGAATTCCTAGTTATCTTCATATCCAATATTCAATTAGATCAAACAAGTGTGAGAGTAGGACGAAAGTTGAATCTTTCATCTTTATCGACTGCTTTGTGCTGCATAGTTCAAGTCAAGTCTAGGGGCTAAATTCTTTTCGACAGGATCATCGTGTCGCTGCTAACTAAGTTTGCTGTCATCTGTGTGTGTATAGCTGTACAATTGTATCTGCAGTTCTATGCCACTGTAAGAATAGTAGACTTCTTTTTCTGGGACAATTTGTCATACTCCCTTTGTTTTTCACAAGCCACTCGTTAGCTAATCCTTCAGTAGGGAGTCTTTCCTAGTGGTTATGCTCATTGTCTTCTTCTGTACCTGTGAGACTTTTCTCAACAATAGCGGACCACGCGATAAACACTTGCCATCTTGTTCCGAACTAACCCAGTTCTTTCAATACAGTTAGTAAAATCATTGAATATATCATGGCCTATGGTTGTGTCTTTAAGTGACTCAACACTCAATAACTCTTCAGTGATTTTGAAAGAAGTGTTTATTCCACGTATAAATATCAATAATTGGGCAGTATCATGTACATCGGTACTCTCATCCAATGCAAGAGACTACCACATAAATTGTAAACTTGCATATTGATGTTTATGCATAACATTGTCACTTATCTTATCAACACGTCTGACCACAGTTCTCCTGGATAAAGTAATCTTGTCAGATATGTTTATTTTTTTTTTTTTTTCCTTTCCCTCCCTTCGGTTGTTTAAATGTATCCGAAATCGGAATATTTTGTTTGATAATGTCTTTTTTAAATTGTACTCATTGAAGACAGCCACTTACTCACGACACAGCAAGCAAACTGATTTGCTACCAACTTTTATAAAACAGTACTTAGTTGTCAATTCATAATTAAAAACACGGCATTCATCTTCAATCTTACGTTTGTTATTGACACTCATTTTTTTACATAAAATTCGAACAGTCAGAACTGTACAAAACTTTAAAACGGAAATTAAACAAAACCTACTGTGTGTGAAAATAAAATATTCGGAAAACAAGTAGTAAACTCAGAATAACTTTCAGAAATATATCAGAAATATATATATACTACAAAAAATTAATTAATTTGAATATTGTAAATGTGGAAATACTTTATTTAAAACAGCAAAAGACGTTTAAATTTAATATTTTCTTGCAAAATTATATTTTATTTGCATAATATTATATATGCATTTTATTCATCGGAGAAATATCTGTTTTTCATAAAATCATCCTTATTAAATTTTTCATGTCGATAAATATTTCTCTATATAAAAATAGATAAATTCGCATTTTAGCATAACATGGTTCCAAATGTAGCTGTATGTAGTCAGGGGCCGGGTTGGGGTGAGCGCCCAACCTTGCATAAATACCCTAATAGCTCGTGTATTCATCACCTATGCAGCAGAAGTCCAACTTCTGACCTTCTCGTGTTTTAACTGTTTTAACTAACAGGAGAAGGGGCGGCGGCGAGTCACTGGCGCCGAGAAATATACAGAACGCTCTAGATGTGTATGCTCGTACGTGCATGCGCAAACATGTGTGTGCGTGCCCATACACCTAAACTCGAGTAAGACCACAGTCTGCTCTAGCAAAGGAAAGGTGCTGAATAAAGAGGCAACCAGCCAAGAGGCGCACCATAGAAATCAGGATTCCACCAATCACGCGCAATGAAATATGTCGACTAAGGCTAAATGTTACGGTGTTCGCCCTACTTTGGACCCCCAGGCAGGTGCAGTGCCGGGCTATATGCCTCGAAATAGTCCAACCACAACTACTGGAGGTCCTTCTCAGATGTCCTGTGGAGCCAGGGGACCTGAGAATAGAGCGTTTGGCCATATCAAACAAAGACTAAAACTAATGCACTGGAATGCGGAGGGATTCAGCAACAAAACAATTGAACTAGAAAACATCTTGGACCAAGAAAAGGTAAGCGTATGCTGCTTGCAAGAAACTCACCTCAACGAAAACGAAATGATGTCTTGGAAATTGCCAGTATTAAGTACACTACTTTCTGAACTTAGCAACCAGCATAAGGTCACCATGCAGTGGATACCATCCCACTGTGGAGTACCCGGAAACGACAGAACTGATCGATTGGCTAAGGAAGGAGCAAAAGAAGAACAGCCTGGTGTGCCCGTTACCACCAAAAGAAAAGAATGATCAAATCAATCAGAAAGCAACCAAAACCTGCTCAAGACGACTTCCACGTTATGGACAGACCAGAACAAGTCATTATTCTGCGCCTCAGAACAGGACACAATAGATTACGCAACCACATGTATACAAGATTCAAGATTGGTGAATCAGCCATGTTCACGTGTGGATTATCGTCGCAGACAGCAGAGCACATACTCATAGACTGCCCAAATTACAACATGTCTAGACTAACCTTCTGGCCAAGAGAGGCGACAGTGAAAGATAAACTCTATGGACTGCTGAGTGGACTAAAAAGGACAGTTAAATTCACACAGGAGGCAAAATTGCAGTTATAGTATTTAAGGCGAACGAAAGAAGAAGAAGAAGAAGAAGAAGAAGAAGAAGAAGAAGAAGAAGAAGAAGAAGAAGAAGAAGAAGAAGAAGAAGAAGAAGAAGAAGAAGAAGAAGAAGAAGAAGAAGAAGAAGAAGAAGAAGCAGAAGCAGAAGAAGCAGAAGAAGCAGAAGAAGCAGCAGAAGAAGAAGAAGAAGAAGAAGAAGAAGAAGAAGAAGAAGAAGAAGAAGAAGAAGAAGAAGAAGAAGAAGAAGAAGAAGAAGAAGAAGAAGAAGAAGAAGAAGAAGAAGAAGAAGAAGAAGAAGAAGAAGAAGAAGAAGAAGAAGAAGAAGAAGAAGAAGAAGCATTACGAAGGCCACGGTTGTTTACAAAAATTGATAATGAGAAAGAAATCTTATCAAAAATGTTGAAACAATCATAACGGTACATGAAATTCTTTAAAATTCAACAAAATAACTTAAAAACGAAGTAAAAATTATTATTCCTAAATGCCCTCGCGGGCCGCATAAAATCAGGTAGCGGGCCGCATGCGGCCCGCGGACCGTAGTTTGCCCACCCATGGCCTAGGTCAGGAGTGGGCAAACTTTTCGTGCGGAGGGCCACATTGACAAATGTAAAGCTATTGGCGGGCCAGATATATATATATATATATATATATACATTTTGTTTACAGCAACCTATCACAATAAGTAATTATTAATTATTTATAGGTTATTAAGCAGTATAAATAACTAATTATTGCAATGTTATTTTATTTATACACTTAAACATTATGTTTGACAATATGGACAAAAACTTTTACTAATTTGTTAACACGATTTTACAACTTGTTATTATAATAAATATTCTTTATTATCTATCAATGGCTTTAATTTAGACACATAGCGACTACATTATCACTACAGTTGTTGATTTCTAATGAGATGTATGTAACTGCCTGCAATTTTTGACAATATTCTTAAAATCTGGAGCAAGTTTACTTGTTGAAATTCGAATGACAGCATGCAAGTTGCTGTCTGACAATAAAGACCTATTCTTAGATTTGTTGATCTTCAAGCAAGAGAATGCTTGTTCGCAAATGTATGTTGATCCAAATAATGATAAAAGTTTAGCTTCAAATGTTTTTTCAAGTTGGGAAATGATTCTTGTGATAAAGAGCCATAGAAATCCAGCAAACCATCTGTCTTGAATTTCTCTTTCAGGTCATGATCTGCTTGTAAGTCAAGCAGCTCCAACTGTATGTCCTCTGTGGCTGTATCAGCTTCTGCACTAAAAGGTGAACTGAGAATATTGAACTATAGCTCTAATTTCTTGAAATCTTGGAATCTCCATCCAAATTCTTCAATCGATGCATCTAATTGGGCTTTGTATTTTTCAGTCATTTCACCAGAAATGGTTTCTTGTTTCAGCAAAGGGAAGTGACAAAATCTTTTTTCACTTCCTTGTCTGGAGAACAGTGAGAGTTTTGCCTGAAATGAATTTACATATACATACAATTCATGTGCAAACACACCATTGCCCTGAAGTTTGACATTCAGTTCATTTAACTCTTCCATAATTTCAATGGCAAACATAAAGTCTACCTGCCACTCTTTATTGACAATGTTAGTATTAAAGTCACATGCAATGCTCTTCATCTCCAGGAACATCACTATTTCTTCTCTGAGTTCCCACACTCGCCTCACCACCTTGCCGAGACTCAGCCATCGAACATTGGTGTGGTTCAGGACATCGGAATGTTTAGTTTCCAAATCGTCAAGTAATGACTTGAACTGTCTGTGATTAAGTCCTCTTGATCTGATTAGGATGATGACACTGACAACTGGGTCAATAACATGCTTGATATTTAAAACAGTTTTACACAGACTTTCTTGATGAATCACATAGTGAAGTGGTAATAATGTGTGATCTGGATATTTTGCTTTAATCTTATCACTTATCGACTTTACCAGACCTACATTTTTTCCAGTCAAAGCACGAGCTCCGTCAGTTGTAAGACTTGCCATTTTGTTCCAAACCAACCCAGTTCTTTCAATACAGTTAGTAACAGCATTGAATATAACATGGCCTGTGGTTGTGTCTCTGAGTGACTCAACACTCAGTAACTCTTCAGTGAGTTTGAAAGAAGTGTTTATTCCACGTATAAATATCAATAATTTGGCAGTATCGTGTATATCTGTACTCTCATCCAATGCAAGAGAGTACCACAAAAATTGTTTACTTGCATCTTGAAGTTTATGCATCAAATTGTCACTGATCTTGTCAACACGTCTTACCACAGTTCTCCTTGATAAAGTAATGTTGTCAAATCTGGTTTTTTGTTCTGGACACATAATGTTTGCTGCATCTAGCAAACATTCCTTGATGAACTCGCCATCAGAAAATGGCTTGTTTTGTTTTACAATTCTGTGTAACAGCACAAGACTAGCTTCAGTTGCAGCATCTTGAATTGAAGACTGTTTAGTGAAAACAGTTTGCTGTTCTCCAAATTTTTCACCAACTCAAGGCATTTCCGTTCCTTCTCTTCGGTCGTTAAATTGTATCCGAAATCGGAATGTTTTGTTTGATAATGTCTTTTTAAATTGTACTCCTTGAAGACAGCCACTGACTCACGACACAACAAGCAAACTGATTTGCTACCAACTTTTATAAAACAGTACTTAGTTGTCCATTCATCATTAAAAACACAGCATGCATCGTCAATCTTACGTTTGTTATTGACACTCATCATAACGGTACATTAAATTTTGTAAAATTCAACAAAATAACTTAAAAACGAATTAAAATTTTTTATTTCTAAATGCTCTCGCGGGCCGCATAAAATCACTTGGTGGGCCGCATGCGGCCCGCGGGCCGTAGTTTGCCCACCCCTGGCCTAGGCGATAGGAATGAGGGAGATGACGATTAACAGGCGAAGTGAGTAGGACAAAACCTGGTCTGGCACAATCAGGGCCTGCGTGCACTTATTTTCGCACTGGCGAAAGGCAGTGCAAGCTTATGGGGCTTATGTTGACAAATATTACAAATAGTTCTCTCCCCCCCCCCATTCTTCTCTCTCTCTCTCTCTCTCTCTCTCTCTCTCTCTCTCTCTCTCTCTCTCTCTCTCTCTCTCTCTCTCTCTCTCTCTCTCACTGCTAAATGCTGGTGCAATTACGTTTGCTTAGAGAATATTTCAAATATCATAATAACATGATAGTAATGCCTTGATTGATCACTACACTTATGTTCAAGCATTCAGCGGAATTGTTTTTTCGCATATCAGTAGTAGACTAGGGACTCCAGACCCCACTTTTAGCCTCCATAGTAGTGTTTATGAAGGAAATATGGGTAAAATGGCTCCAGCCTGGAGGCTGAAGGAAATATTTTTGGGCGGGTGAAATTTTTTCGGCGTGCCTCGTGGGAACGGGTTTTTTGTGGAGGCTGAAGGAAATATTTTTGGGCGGGTGAAATTTTTTCGGCGTGTCTCGTGGGAACGGGTTTTTTTTTTTTTGACGCTGCCTGGTGGGGTGTAAAAAGTAATTAAATGTTTAGTTGGTTCTGGAAGAGGGGAAAGTTATTTTGGTTACATTAGTATGCGTAGTGATAGACAAGGGTGTGATGGGTCGTGGTTGTACTCGAAGTAAGAGGTGGTTACTATCATCTGAACAGTGTGATAGTAGTGAAGGGTGGTATATTCACCGATTACAAAGGAAATCTTATAAAGTTATAATGGGTATGGTGGTAAGGGGTATTAGTGATCAAGTAGGAGTGATACAGGGGTGGTCATAAATATAATAAGAGGTGTTCGCAATTACACACTGGTCAACCAGTGGTCAAGCAATGGTCAAGTAAGGGTCAAGTAGTCAAGTAAGGAAATTTTAGGGAAAAGTGATTGTAATGAGATGGTGATGATTAAAGAGTGGTAAATTAGTGGTCAAGTAGTGGTCAAGGAGTGGTCAAGTGGTCAAGTAAGGAAAATTTTAGGGGGAAATGGTCGTAGTGACATGGTAATGTTTAAATTAGTGGTAAATTAGTGGTCAAGTAGTGGTCAAGCAGTGGTCAAGCAGTGGTCAAGTGAGGAAAATTTTAGGGAAATTTTAGGGAAAAGTGATTGTAATGAGATGGTGATGATTAAAGGGTGGTAAATTAGTGGTCAAGCAGTGGTCAAGCAATGGTCAAGTAAGGGTCAAGTAGTCAAGTAAGGAAATTTTAGGGAAAAGTGATTGTAATGAGATGGTGATGATTAAAGAGTGGTAAATTAGTGGTCAAGTAGTGGTCAAGGAGTGGTCAAGTGGTCAAGTAAGGAAAATTTTAGGGGAAAATGGTCGTAGTGACATGGTAATGTTTAAATTAGTGGTAAATTAGTGGTCAAGTAGTGGTCAAGCAGTGGTCAAGTGAGGAAAATTTTAGGGAAATTTTAGGGAAAAGTGATTGTAGCGACATGGTGATGCTTAAAGGGTGGTAAATTAGTGGTCAAGTAGTGGTCAATGAGTGGTCAAGTGGTGGTCAAGTGGTCGAGTGACCACTTAAATTGTAGAGGACGATGTGCCTAAGATTATGGTAGTGATTAAAGTGATCGATGACGTGGTCAAGTAGTGGTCAAGCAGTGGTCAAGTAGTCAAGTAAGGAAATTGTAGGGGAAAGTACGTATAGTGCAATGGTGGTGGGTAAAGTGAGGAAGAATCAATAGTAGTGATAATAGTACTACCAATATTAGCGACAAGAATATTAGCTTGTGCGTTATTATACTATTTTTTTGTGGGGTGTGTAAAAATCATTCAAAGAGGGTCATACAACCACAAGTACACACATGTACACACATACAAATACAAAGACAACCAAACATACACATAAAGACAGATAAGCACAAAGACAACCCATACCATTACTACTGTCACTATCAATAGATATACACACGTGCAGACACACTCACCCATACACAAGAACACTCAAAGACAAATACAAAGACACAGACACACTTGTACATACAGACACAGAAGTACAGACAACCCATACTATTACTACTGTCATCACAACTATACACAAGTACACACTTGATACACTTGTACATACAGACACATAAGTACACAAAAAACACACCCAAACCATTACTACTGGTACCAGTACAGATACACTCACCCATAAGACTAAACTATACAACCCACAAATTTTTGGTAAAGAACGCGGATGTCCGAGAAAGCCCCTACGTCATCACCGCCATGTGCAAAAGTCATTAAGTATGAGTCATCGGTTTGTGGGAAGCAGGCGTGAGAATAGCTTGTCTAACTGCCACGTCAGCTAGGTCGTGTGCAGACCCAGTGTATAAAATAGAAGGCGTCTCTTGTGAGCTCAGTACCAGTTCACGGGCTGACTTGGGTATCTACAGAGGTGCTTCAGGCTGGTGTGAGCAGTGTAGTAACCAGATATTGTTCACGTACTGACTTGGCTACATCGGTGAAACAGGTTGGTGTGAGCAGTGTTCGTGTAGTAACCAGCTATTTTTCACGTAGTGACTTGGCTACAGCAGTGAAACTTGGTGTGAGCCTTATTCGTGTCGTCGGCAGCTGATAAAACAGTGAAACATTGTATACATCAGAACATTTTTTGGTGTTGTAAGAAAGAAAAAGAAAAACAGTTTATCAATATGACCACCAGATCTACTTTCATGTGTTCAGTGTGCGACAAAGACTTCCGTGATGCGAATAACCTTAATCGTCACATTCGGACCATTCACGGTACGAAATCATACTTATGTCATATCTGTGGACAACGTTTCAACAGAAAAGACAATCTACACAGACACAGACGAATACATCATCACCGGTCTATGGATACATCAGAACCAGAGACAACTACCTCTTCACCATCAGAGACAACACCACCAACAACCTCGACGACACCACCAACTGAAACCAATATAACTAACAATCAGATACAACCAGACGAGAATATTCTTGAACAACTGGTAGAAGACGAAGCTGCCATCTTAGCAGCCGGGGAACCAGAGACACTACACATCCTTCCATCGGCTATTCAACAAATATATAGAGAAAATTGGGAAGCTATCAGGACACATCACAAGATTAACAAGTATTTATCGACATACACCTTCTTTATTAGCCCGGAGATACAAAAGCCTATCAACTGGACAGATACGTTGTATAAGATTTTCAATGCTCAAATTAGTCGCTTTAAGATCAACTTTAGCTTTCATCTAGTGTTACGACATAGAGGAACACAAGATCTTAGATTCTATCATGCATCATTTAACAATTCTTCTGTTTTAGAATTTCCAGTGCTAATACATAACAGATATGACTTTGATGCCTTCCTTACAACAGTACACGAACATGACATTCATTCCTACGCCATGCAACAACGTACAGACACCAAATACACACAAGAGACAGTAGCTGGTATATGTTTTTACCTCTTTCATATGCCCGAGTTCCCGATAGTTTGATGTCTAGGTCATCCCCCAACTACATTGTTTTATAATTTTGTCACTAAACATGTATGTCATTGATGTTTTCTTATACCACTAAAGTGTTTTGATGAATAATACATTCTTTGATATATTGAAACCAAGATATTTGATGATTTTTTTTAGTGGTTTTGTTTTTACTTATTGTTCCGAGAGACATCAACACTGACAGACAATGAAACAAAGACACATACTGAAATGTATTATGTATTTATTCAACTGCTGCTTGCAACCAAGTATAGAAATTACACCATCCACCTCGCAGTATCCAATGATGCAGTTTATCAGTCATATACGTGCCTACAGATGTAGCGAAGCTTTCCTCCAGGTCCTGGACATTCACGTCTGTGTTATAAGAATTATTAACCAGATGCTTACCCAGACGCATACCAAGTGTAAAAACCATCATTATTCTCCCGTAGTTGATGACGTTATCGGCAAAGACTTCGTCAGCGATTGAAACAAAGACCGGGAAAACGTGTTCGGGCTTGATACAGACTTCTAGTCTCGTGAATAACACATCATGTTGGTTGGCTATCTGACGTACTAAGCGACACAACCTCGAGTTATTGGTCTTTGTGGGGTTGTAGGAACTAATAATAGTCAACGCCATACTCACCAACTCGGTGTGAACTTGTGTCAAGTCGACCATTGGTTCCATCGTTATTATACCAATAGCTACCAGAGACCCACTAGCGTGCAGTTGGTGGTCAAATGGTCTAATAATATCACCCGATACGTTTATAAACACCAATGCGAGTAGATAGGTGGTTATTAATACCCATGGATCCTAGGTGGAAACATCCTTTTACGGCTTTGATTGCGGGCCCAACGGGGAGTGGTAAACCGTCTTTGTCCAACAGTTCTTGACCCATCTACCAGCCATGGTAGACCCCCTTCCAGAGGAAATTATATGGTGCTATGGGGAATGGCAACCCATCTACGAAACTATGAAGGGTGTTCAATTTAATGAAGGTCTGCCAGATATGGAAAAATGAACAGGTGATAGACGTCGGTTAGTAGTCATAGATGATCTAATGTCTGAGACAGATGACAGAGTGACTAAATTATTTACTAAAGGCAGTCATCATCGCAACCTCAGTGTTATGTATATAGTACAGAACCTATTTGGTAAGAATAAAGAACAAAGAACTATCAGTCTGAATTCGCACTACCTAGTGGTGTTTAAGAATCCTCGAGACGGGTCTCAGATTACCAATCTCGCCAAACAGATGTATCCAGGCCGTGTGTCATATGTCCAAGAGAGTTTTAAAGACGCGACATCGGCTCCACACGGGTATTTGTTATTTGACCTGCGACAGGAAACACCGGATCAGCTCCGCTTACGAAGTCATATATTTCCCGACCAGCAGCAAGTCGTCTACGTCCCCAAATAACATGTCTAACCGACTTAAACGTAACGAGGGTATGTTACGTTTCTTGGGTCAGACCAACCCAGCCACTGTGAAGGCAGTAATGAAATCAGCTTCCCCGGATCTCGTCCAATCAATTTGCGAGTGCTGTCACAACGTTTTAAAAGGTAATGTTCCCCTGACACCAGCTCAGAAGAAGCGTCTGAAACGACACAAAGACAGTCTGAGAGCACTCACTCATAAGAAATTATCGCTCAAGAAAAGGAAAGAGATTCTACAACAAGGTGGTTTCATAGGCGCCTTACTAGGCCCCATACTAAATGTGTTGAAAAGCGTGGTGGGATTGTAATGACCAAGAAGATGATCTTGATCGATCCCCGATTGCTAGAAAAACCCTATGTACCACCCGACACACTAAATGATAGTCTACAGGATTTGGATCGTCAGATGCAACAAGTCCTGGAAACAGAAGATCTACCACCCCGTGACAAGGCCAGAGCGTATCAGCAAACACTACAGAGGTATCTGAATCGACTCGAACAGTACAGACACAAGCCTCTGGGACTAGTAGATATCAAGGAACAAAAACCTGAAGTCACCAGTGTACCGACACCAGTAGCCGAGACACCTCTTCAACCAACACCTCTTCAGTCTATTCAACCGGCTCAAGTAGTCGAACCCAAAACAGTCGAGACCACACCACCTTACAAACTCAGGCGAAGCAAGAAGAAGACTAGGATACCTACCCCCAAGTGGCAAAAATGACCGCCCAATTAAAAAAAATATTACTATGACCCTAAGAAACCCGGAGCCTATGGTGGAGCAGCCGCCTTAAAAAGAAATACTAACCTGAAGAAAATAGATAAATGGTTACGTCATCAAGATACCTACACGTTACATAAACCGATCCGTCGCCGCTTCCAGAGACGTCAGACCATAACCGGTGGTATAAAGCACCAATTTCAAGCCGACTTGATAGATATGAGACTATTACAAAGATACAATGATGGGATGTCGTACCTACTGACTTGTATCGATGTGTTTAGTAAATATGCTTGGGCTATCCCGATCCAGAAGAAAACGGGGAAAGCACTGGTGGTGGCTATGAGTAAAATCTTTGATGATAGCCAACCGATAAATTTTCAGAGCGATAAAGGTTCGGAATTCGTTAATCGGACCTTCTTAAAATTTCTGAAAGATCGAGGTGTGCACTTCTTTACCACCGAGAATGAAGATGTGAAGGCAGCGATAGTGGAAAGATTCAATCGAACCCTGAAAGAAAAAATGTGGCGTTATTTCACCAAGACCAATACACTGCGCTACGTCGACGTGATAGATAATTTGATCCAGAACTACAATGGTTCGTATCACAGAAGTATTCGCATGGCCCCTGTACAAGTCAACTATAGTAATCAAGAAGAGGTGTGGGATAACTTGTATAAGCCGACATACGTATCGAAAAAAGTGTATTTTACACCTGGGGATCGAGTCAGACTGGCTGAACCCAAACAACCTTTTAAAAAAGGGTATATGCCCTCGTGGACAGAAGAATTGTTTACCGTCAGTCGCATAAACCAGACCAGTCCAGTGACCTATGTGGTAAAAGATGATTCGGGAGAGGAACTACAGGGCTCGTTCTACAGAGAAGAAATACAACTAGTTGGAGACAAGCAAGTGTATCGTATCGAAACAATCTTACAAGAAAGACCCAGGCGAGGTGGTGGGAAAGAGTATTTAGTGAAGTGGTTTGGTTATCCCCATTCATTCAATAGTTGGATAGCTGACACGCAACTAGCTAGTTATGGAGACTAGTGGTGTGACTGAAGACAGGGTGGAAACTATGGGGGTGCGCCCACAACTGACAGAGGGGGAAAGAACATCGATCTGGTCATTCTTTGGACAACGTGTACCGAGGCCAGAGATTGTATTTCTGTGTCAAATGGTGGTTATATATGCCGTAATTGCCGTGTCTTTGTTCAATCTGACTCAAGGCAGCGCAGACGCACCAGACGACAAGTTGTGGGTAGCTCTAATGAGTAGTTGTTTAGGTTATATGCTACCTAATCCTAAATTAGAAAAACGATGAGTTTCTATATAACTTTACCGAGTAATTCTGGACCAAAGGTATTTCCCAACAACCAACCCGGTCACTTTTTTGTCAAGTTGCCGCAGACCATTGATGTAACGACCCAATACGAAGTGGCCCTGGTCGAGATTCAGTTCCCCAATTCGTATTTAATGGTTTGCCTGGTGAAATTTGGTTCCAATACTTTCCACCTAAAGGTAGTGATATGGAACCTATAACCCTTGAATGTCCACCGGGTCCGTTCAGCAGCCCTGAAACTTTCATCGAGGAATTGAATAAGTTGTGTGTAGAAACCCAACTAGACGAGAAAGTAAACATCAAATTCGTGCTAGGTACACCTTGGAAAAAAGTCGCGATGAAGATATTTGAAAAAGGCGCCCAGGCTAAAGTTAGTGACAGATTGAAGAATATATTGGGTTTTCCCAGCTCGACTCTATCAGATGATAATGTCTTATTATACGGTAATACAGAATTAGAGATGGATAACGAAGTTAAAAATATCTATGTCTATTCCGATCTCGTAGCCGCGAGACCAGTTGGAGACGTCATGGTTCCTTTACTAAGGACTGTTCCTATATTGGACCGACTGTCACCTTCAGTGTTTCGTCTTTATGATAAGCCACATTATGTACCATTAAGTCGATTCTCCTTCGACACGGTGGAAATACTTTTAACTGACGATACGGGTAAAACACTCTCATTCAACGATGGGACTTCAGTACTAACTTTACATTTTCGAATCAGGAAGCACTCAGACCTCGAATAGACTAATATGAGTTTCTACGTGACACTGACGAGTAATGCTTCGCTACAAATATACCCCCAAAATAATGCCGGACATTTCTTTGTCAAACTACCACAAACTATTGAGCTCACCTCCCAGTACGAAGTTGGTTTGGTTGATATTCAATTTCCCAACACCTATTTTAATATTTTGAAAGATGAGGTGTGGATAAAGTACTTTCCACCTCCAGACCTAGACGAACCACCGATGACGATTACGCTGACGCCTGGTCTGTACAAATCAATAGAAAAATTCATTGGTGAATTGAATAGATTGCTTTTCGAAGCTGAGAGATTTATCAATGAACTGCAATGGTTGCGTCTCGATGATGCCTTACAAGAACATAACCGAATGATGTTCTCTTATAACGATATTTCGAATAAGGCTCGTTTCCAATTATATGAACAGAGGGCTGAAGTTAGACTTAGTGACAAGTTGGCAGAAATATTACAGTTTCCCTCGACACATGTCACCGAGACTGAACCCAGTCTGTCTGGTGTGGGTGAAGTGGATTTAGACCAGGGCACAAAAAATGTCTTCGTCTATTCCGATATTGTCACCTCGCGGGTGGTTGGTGATGTGATGGTACCATTACTGAGGACACTACCTGTTCTAGACAGATCTACCACCTCGGTATTTAGGATGTATGACAAGCCACATTACGTACCCCTCAGTCGATTTTCATTTGACACGATTGAACTTCTTATAACCGACGAGCAGGGGAAACCTATCCCATTTACAGGTGGAACTTCAGTAGTGACGTTACATTTTCGAACAACCAAACGGTTTGATCTGGGCTAACCATGGTTAGACACGTGCCAATCCAACGCAACCCCAAATTATACGAGGAGTATTTCTGCAATCAAGCTGGAAGTGGTCTCCCTGTTTTTGTAGGTGGTCGAAGTCAGCGAGGTCATGGAATTGGTTGTTTCTTTAGTGGTCTTGGTCGCACAATTCTTCCTTGGTTGAAGACTGGTGGCAAAGCCCTATTGAGAGAAGGACTGGGGACAGGTTTGCAAGTGGCTCAAGATGCCTTAGCTGGTAGAAATGTTGGTGAGTCCTTCAAAGAACACGCCAGAGATGCTGGTCAACGACTACTCCATGGCGCAGCTCAACACATCAGCCAATCAGGTAGTGGTGTTAGGAAACGAAAACGAGCCGCCCCACCAGGTCAGCCCAGTAAAAGAATAAAACCAACAGTCAGAAAGCCATCGAGTCATAAGACACATCACCACCAAGCGGGACATTCGGATATTTTCTCATAATGGCGTTAATTCATCCCAAGTCATGTGAGTGTCTGCATTCTGGTCTGGATCTGTTTAGTGTACCTCCCACCCAGACAGCCGTAGAAGAGGGACAGTTTGTGGAGATTCATCCATTGGCCACTTTAGCTTATGGGGCACCCATCGAATTCACCATTTCTGGTGTCGGTGAAGATTACATTGATTTGTTTAATACTTTTCTGCACGTGAGAGCCAAAGTTACACTGCCCAATGGCGACGACCTACCAAACACAGCCGAAGTTGGTCCGATAAATTATTATTTGCATAGTTTGTTTTCTCAAGTAGACGTGTCCCTGAACGACACTCTTATTTCACCGAGTGAAAATTCGTATCCGTACCGGGCCTACTTGGAAGCTCTTCTGAATTACGGCGAAGAGGCCAAAAAGAGTCATCTGACGTCAGCTCTATACTATCAAGATACTCCTATGCACATGGCAGACACAAAGGGTGATACCAATACAGGTCTAGCCAAAAGAAGATCTTTAGCCAGCTATAGTGTGCCTCTGGATATGATGGGGCGCCTACATTCCGACATTTTCAATCAGGACCGGTACATGTTGAATGGTGTCGATATTAAAATCAAACTAACCCCATCAAAATCCGTCTTTAATTTGATTGCCACGGATGTAAGTGGTGGGTACAAAAGTGTCATTACTTACGCCGCCCTCTTGGTGAGGAAAGCTAAGTTAAATCCAGCTATCTCTCTGGCCCATGAAAAAGCCTTATTGAGATCCAATGCCAAGTATCCTTTTAAAAGGGTCGTGGTAAAGACCTTTTCTATCCCTAAAGGTATGTTTTCCCACACACAAGATAACCTTTTTCTCAGCCAGACACCGACCCGGGTGGTGATTGGATTAGTCAATGCTTCCTGCTTTAACGGCGAGCTGAATACGAACCCCTTCATATTCAATCATTATCAGTTAAACTATTTGAGTCTGATGGTAGATGGGCGTAGTGTTACAGGCAAACCCTTAACCATGAATTATACCACAGGTCAGTACATGCGAGCTTTCCATAGTACCAACTTGGCCCTTGGTCTGACCGGTAAGGATGCCGGGAATGGTATAAATTATGAAAGCTATAGTCAAGGGAATTGTCTCTATAGTTTTGATCTGACTCCTAGTATATTAGATGGAGAACAGTTAGAAATGGCGAAATCTGGCCCATTGTCAGTAGAACTAAAGTTTGACGTTATAACGACTGTACCTCTACAAGTCATCGTATACGCCGAACTCGATTCGGTCCTAGAAGTTTCCAAGACGAGACAAGTGCTAACAGATTACATAGCATAATGGATACCCAACAACTAAGACAATTACTCATGTCTGATCTGTTTGTTCGTCGCCTTCCACTAGTCAACGTATGCGCTAGAGATCATTTGCCTAGACACATTGATAGAACACAGCCAGCTGCTTTTATCGTCAATACTGACACCAGTGCTTACTCTGGTTCCCATTGGATCGCCCTATATTTTAATGGTCTAGGTCAGTTTGAATATTTCGATTCGTTTGGTTTGCCACCATTACACGCCGACATTATCCATTTTATACAACGAAACTCGGACAGATCACCCGTGTACAATGCCCGTATGCTACAAGACATTAATAACACTACTTGTGGTCTGTATGCGTTGTATTTCTTATTAATGAAATGTTGTGGTTCGAGCATGTCACGTATCCTGCAACGCTTTGGACACAGACAACACGTGAACGATCGTCTCGTGTTTCGATTGGTTACTCCGTGGTTAAAAAAGACAAGTCCAGAACTGTTTAAAACTAGATAAATTCGTCGTTATAAAATGAGACGACCACTCGTGTTTTTGTTTCTACAACGATCAAGATGTCTACACCCAAGTGGTTATTCATGTCAAGACCTGATGATATGCCCAGACAACTAGACAACAGTTTGAAAGCGGTGACAGTTTCTCAAGACACAGGAACAATGACACTCCATCTATATCAATCTACCGACAGTCAAGACAAGCCTCTGAAAGACCAGACATCTTTCTACAATAATCAAGTCCCTCTGCTCCCTTTGGATCGTAAACGAAGCCATTTTTAAATGTTGTATACCAATAAAAGCCATTTGAAAATGTTATTATTTTGTTTCTCTATTTTATTATGTTTTTGTTTATGTATTTGTATATAGGTGTCTGTAGTGGTTGTGATACCAGTAGTAATGGTTTGTGTGGCCCTCTTTGTTTTTTGTGTCTGTATGTACAAGTGTATCAAATGTGTATGGGTGTCTGTATGTGTTTTGTGTCTGTGTCTTTGTTGTTGTACTCGTGTCTGTACGTAATTGATTATGGGTGAGTCTGTACTTGTGTATAGTTGTGATGACAGTAGTAATAGTATGGATTGTCTGTACTTCTGTGTCTGTATGTATAAGTGTGTCTGTGTCTTTGTATTTGTCTTTGAGTGTTCTTGTGTATGGGTGAGTGTGTCTGCACGTGTGTATATCTGTATGTACAAATGTGTCTGTGTGTGGTTGTCTTTGTGTTTGTAGGTGTGTATTTGTGTAATTGATTATGAGTGTGTACTTGTGTATAGCTGTTGTTTTCCTGTGTCTGTACTTGAGTGGATGTTTATGGGTGTGTGGTTGACTTTGTGCTTGTCTGTCTTTATGTGTATGTCTGTATGTACAAATGTGTCTGTGTGTGGTTGTCTTTGTGTTTGTAGGTGTGTATTTGTGTGTATCAAGTATGTACTTGGTTGTCTTTGTGCTTGTCGCTAATATTCGTAGTAGTATTATCACTAATATTGATTCTTCCTCACTTTACCCACCACCATTGCACTATACATACTTTCCCCTACAATTTCCTTACTTGACTACTTGACCACTGCTTGACCACGTCATCGATCACTTTAATCACTACCATAATCTTAGGCACATCGTCCTCTACAATTTAAGTGGTCACTCGACCCCTTGACCACTACTTGACCACTGCTTGACCACTACTTGACCACTAATTTACCACCCTTTAAGCATCACCATGTCACTACGACCATTTTCCCCTAAAATTTTCCTTACTTGACCACTTGACCACTCCTTGACCACTACTTGACCACTAATTTACCACCCTTTAATCATCACCATCTCATTACAATCACTTTTCCCTAAAATTTCCCTAAAATTTTCCTCACTTACACACCGCTTGACCACTGCTTGACCACTACTTGACCACTACTTGATCATTAATTTACCACTAATTTAATCATCACCATGTCACTACGACCAATTTTCCTTAAAATTTTCCTTACTTGACCACTTGACAACTCCTTGACCACTACTTGACCACTAATTTACCACTCTTTAATCATCACCATCTCATTACAATCACTTTTCCCTAAAATTTCCCTAAAATTTTCCTCACTTGACCACTGCTTGACCACTGCTTGACCACTACTTGACCACTAATTTACCACTAATTTAAACATTACCATGTCACTACGACCATTTTCCCCTAAAATTTTCCTTACTTGACCACTTGACCACTCCTTGACCACTACTTGACCACTAATTTACCACTCTTTAATCATCACCATCTCATTACAATCACTTTTCCCTAAAATTTTCCTCACTTGACCACTGCTTGACCACTGCTTGACCAGTGTGTAATTGCGAACACCTCTTATTATATTTATGACCACCCCTGTATCACTCCTACTTGATCACTAATACCCCTTACCACCATACCCATTATAACTTTATAAGATTTCCTTTGTAATCGGTGAATATACCACCCTTCACTACTATCACACTGTTCAGATGATAGTAACCACCTCTTACTTCGAGTACAACCACGACCCATCACACCCTTGTTTATACATCACACATACTAATGTAACCAAAATAACTTTCCCCTCTTCCAGAACCAACTAAACATTTAATTACTTTTTACACCCCACCAGGCAGCGTCAAAAAAAACCCGTTCCCACGAGACACGCCGAAAAAATTTCACCCGCTCAAAAATATTTCCTTCAGCCTCCACAAAAAACCCGTTCCCACGAGGCACGCCGAAAAAATTTCACCCGCCCAAAAATATTTCCTTCAGCCTCCAGGCTGGAGCCATTTTACCCATATTTCCTTCATAAACACTACTATGGAGGCTAAAAGTGGGGTATGGAGTCCCTAGTCTACTACTCATATCCTATTTATATCGCTGTCAACAACAGCATTTTACCGCTGTTGCGGATGTCTTTGCAAGATTACGCAGAGTATTTTGCATTGCTTACTGAGCGACAATCTCAGAGTAATCTCTAAGTAACCAACGCAATCCGATTCCCTACCGAATCTCGCGCAGATGTTACCCCACACGTGGATATGCGGGATTACGGAGAAAATCGTTAACACATTCTCCAGGGAGACGGCTCTGCGGAATTGCTAAATATCTAAACGAAAAATACCCCGACAAACAAAATTGATTGATTGATTCATTATTATTCTGATGATCATATTGTTCTTCTCTTGTATCATCATAAAACTCTTTCACATAATCTGACCACGCATGTAAAATCTTATCTTTTTCTATTATGATTTTGCCATCTTTGGTTTTTAGGCAACCCGTTGATGTTTGTGTTCTTTTGTTAGTGATGCCATTAATTCTTGTGTGCATTAATTTGGTATTCTGGGTGTTGTGTTGGTTTTCAATTTCCTTGCAATTTTCCTCAAACCATGTTTCTTTTGCCTCTTTGCATAGTTTATAATTTTTCTGTGAATCTCTTCGTATATTTCCTTGTTATTTTTGTTATTTCTTCTTCTTCTTCTTCTTTGCGATCATCCGGAGTGTTTTTTTTTTTTCAGATGTGATTGCGGTGTGTCTGTTATGCGCCCTTGGGCCGAAACCCATAGGCCAACACATCGACTTAAGCGTGCTTTTTTGACCAGGTAGCATTCCTGGGAGACTCTCACTTTTGCGGTGCCGTCTGCAACCCAGCTGGCCAGGATGGAACGGTCGAAGACAACGGTCATCCCTCAAAGGAAGGCAGGGACAGTCCATAGCATTTTCCGCTATCCAAGGTTGCTTCCATAGTTGCAGGGCCGACACATAGCGCCCTGGTTCTGGGCTAGCCGAGGGAATCGTCACGTCCTGCTTATGGCTGCTTTAAATCCTCACTTCAATATATTGGGCTTTCCTTCACCACGGGCCGTTCCTGCACAAACCAGACAAGTCTGCAGATGGTATCCACTCAGCGAGTTTTCGGACATGTGCTTGTCCTTGCGCCCTTCAGAGCTGTTCCAGGCACGGCGGACATTCGGAAAACTACCTAGTCAGAGCTGTTCCGAGCAAGAGCGGCATTCGGAAACTAGGTAGTCAGAGCTGTTCCTAGCACGAGAGAAAAAGGGACGAGACGTTTCACTCGGACGTAAAATGCGTAGTGCCAGTTTTTATTTTGCCACCCGTAGGCCAGCACTGCCGGCTTCGGTGGGCATTTTTTAATGAGGTTAGCCTTCCTCTGGTTTTGAGGCACGTTAGACTTATTGTTGTGATGCCGCCCACATCTCAGCTGGTCAGGATAGAACGGTCAATGACAAAATGGTCAACCCTCAAGGGAAGGCAGGGACAGATCATGGGCATTCTCTCGCTATCCAAGGAGGCTTCCATAATTGCAGAGCCGGCACATATTGCTCTGAGACTGGGCTCACCCGAGGAGTTGCCACGTCCTGCTCATGGCTGCTTTAGTTCCTCACTTCCATATGTTGGGCATCTCGCTTGCCACTGGCCGCTCAAGCACACACCAGGAACGGTCAGACTGTGGGCGACATCTACTCGGTAAGCTTTGCTTTTGACTTCGGACCACGCAATAGGTTCGCTCGCCGTGCGTTCCATTTCGCGTCATTGAGACGTTCTTCCACTTTTGTCTACACTCTCTATGAGTTAGATACAGACAGTTTGCATAACCATTTCCTTCGACTGGGGGACTTCTGACTTTTTGTGCTCGCTCACGAGGTAGGCTACATGTGCTGCCGGCTCAGCACCTTACCTTCGTGCAGCAGTGAACGAGAAACGGCCTGGCCCTCTCATCCGGGAATCCCTCATATCCCCCAGCTGAGAGCCTTCGAACATGCATCAGACCTGAGCATGTAGCTTGCTCAGAATCACGCCTCTATTTTTCGGTAGGTGGGTATCAACCTGGCTCTCAGATCCGAGGGTTTGTGGCTTAGAGGCGTTCAGCCACAGTCCTCGACAGGGAGCCTTAAGAGTTTTGTCCGGACCAAGAACTTCTGCCTTCGTGCACCTGATTTAAATTTTTGACTGCTATCCTCACAGTCTACCTGCAGGGCAGCAGCTTGTGTCTCTCTTAGTCTGATCCCTATCCCATAAGCTGTCCGATATGTAGTTTGTCATCCATCGGCAAGCAAATGGGGTCGATAGGACACGCAAGCTCCCCCACCACGTCAAGGTGGAGACACATCGGTGGAGTTATTTCTTCTTATTTCCATGAGTTAAGATGTCTTCCATCGTCCATTTCTTGCGTCCTATTATCTTTATTTTTGGGATTATCATTGTTGTTAGTGCAACTTCTTGACTGATTTCTTTTATATTTCCAATTGGTCACTGACGTCTTGAAATAATATTTCCATATCGGACAATGCATCGAATCTGTTCTTTACCTCTACGTTGAATTTATCTTTTATCTCCTCACTCTTCAGTGCCTGTAGATCAAATTTTGCGTTTCTATTTGTATATTTGACTTTCTTTAAGTTTATATGTAAATTCTTCTTCTTCTTCTTCTTCTTCTTCTTCTTCTTCTTCTTCTTCTTCTTCTTCTTCTTCTTCTTCTTCTTCTTCTTCTTCTTCTTCTTCTTCTTCTTCTTCTTCTTCAGCGTTCCGAGCCATTGAGGTTCTTTGCTGCAGATACAATCCGTCTCCATTCTTCTCTCTGGTTGGCCTTCTCTTGCCAGTCGTTGCTTCCAAGTGCTTGTAGGTCTGTATATATATTATCTCTCCACCGTCTTCTTGGTCTACCTTATATGTAAATTGCCTAAGATTAATCTATGGTTGCAGTAACAGTTTGCGCTTGGTAGGGGGACATAAACAACTTATATCGATACAAGGGAAATTACTAGAATTTGATAATGAAAATGGTATACCAGGTATAATACCAACAACTATCACTAAAATCTTTCATTTTTCTTTGAGGAATAAGAACATCAATACCGCAGTCATATTCTTGCAATTGCAAGAAGAAAGCTATTAGAATCTTTATACAATATTTGTGTAATCTTTATATACTCACATTTTATGACTCACTTTTTCAATTGTAAATGTATGTTTAATTTTTAAAACTGTACTTTTAATTATAACTGGCTGTACTATGAATAATGAATTTCCCCGATGTGGGGACACAACATTTTTTTACTGGCCTATTAAGGCCACCCACAATTTAAAGACAATTTACTTACATTAACTGCGAAAGACCTTGGAAGTCTATGGGGTTTATGTTGATAAATATATTTAGAGGAAATGTCATTTATGATTGTAAATTTCATTCAATTTGAACAAATAGTTCTCTCTCTCTCTCTCTCTCTCTCTCTCTCTCTCTCTCTCTCTCTCTCTCTCTCTCTCTCTCCCCCCCCCCCCCCAAATGCTGGTGCAATTACGTTTGCTTAGAGAATATTTAAAATATAATAGCATGATAGTAATGCCTTGATGGGTGCCTCCTTCCCTCCACTAGCCTACGGGACACCCTTGGGCAAGGTGGAGTACCCGTTTAGCCCCCCAATCAGGGTTACGTGAAGCCATGGGTGCAGGTGGTGGATGAAGTTGAGGAGCAGCCGACAGATAGTTGTAGGTTATGGTCTCCAGTTTCACGACGGTAGGCAGAGGATCTCTTTTTTAAAGAGATATTGGCTACGGTCATCGACCAGTATGGTCACTGATAGGAAGGAAAGCAATGGCAAACTACCTTCTTTACAGATGCCAAGAATATTATGTACTGCAGTCTTATCGATAATCAGAGAAACAGCGTAAATAAGTGCTCCATAGGAGCAACTCGCCCGGCAGGGGTAGTCATGTGCACCAGGTGATTCCAGACCGTCATCAGGCGACTGGGTGCAAAAGAATATCAACATTGAAAGTAGGAACTTGGAATGTAAGAACTATGAGTAGGGATGGGAAATTTAATAACATTAAGAATTAAATGAGAAGATTAAATATTAACCTGTGAGACCAGATGGACAGGAATGGGCATTATGACATCTGAGGAATATAGAATAATCTATTCTGGTGGAGAGAAACAACAGCGAGGAGTAGCAATTGTAATGGATACAGAATGAGCAAAATCGATCAAAGGATATTGGACTGTATCAGACAGAGTGTTACTGGTGAAGTTGAGTGGAAGACCTTTTGATGTCAACGTCATACAAGTTTATGCACCAACAGCAGACAGTAGTGATGACAGCATTGGTGAATTGTATAGTGATTTAGAGAAAGCCTTCAAGAAATGCAAGAATTCTGAAGTAACTATCATAATGGGTGACTTGAATGCCAAAGTTGGAAATCAACAGGACAGATGCATAGTGGGCAAGTATGGACTAGGGCAGGGGTGGGCAACCTTTTTGTGCGTAGGGCCACATTGACAAATGTAAAGCTATTGGCGGACCGCATGTATGTATGTATGTATGTATGTATGTATGTATGTATGTATGTATGTATGTATGTATGTATGTATGTATGTATGTATGTATGTATGTATGTATGTATGTATGTATGTATGTATGTATGTATGTATGTATGTATGTATGTATGTATGTATGTATGTATGTATGTATGTATGTATGTATGTATGTATGTATGTATGTATGTATGTATGTATGTATGTATGTATGTATGTATGTATGTATGTATGTATGTATGTATGTATGTATGTATGTATGTATGTATGTATGTATGTATGTATGTATGTATGTATGTATGTATGTATGTATGTATGTATGTATGTATGTATGTATGTATGTATGTATGTATGTATGTATGTATGTATGTATGTATGTATGTATGTATGTATGTATGTATGTATGTATGTATGTATGTATGTATGTATGTATGTATGTATGTATGTATGTATGTATGTATGTATGTATGTATGTATGTATGTATGTATGTATGTATGTATGTATGTATGTATGTATGTATGTATGTATGTATGTATGTATGTATGTATGTATGTATGTATGTATGTATGTATGTATGTATGTATGTATGTATGTATGTATGTATGTATGTATGTATGTATGTATGTATGTATGTATGTATGTATGTATGTATGTATGTATGTATGTATGTATGTATGTATGTATGTATGTATGTATGTATGTATGTATGTATGTATGTATGTATGTATGTATGTATGTATGTATGTATGTATGTATGTATGTATGTATGTATGTATGTATGTATGTATGTATGTATGTATGTATGTATGTATGTATGTATGTATGTATGTATGTATGTATGTATGTATGTATGTATGTATGTATGTATGTATGTATGTATGTATGTATGTATGTATGTATGTATGTATGTATGTATGTATGTATGTATGTATGTATGTATGTATGTATGTATGTATGTATGTATGTATGTATGTATGTATGTATGTATGTATGTATGTATGTATGTATGTATGTATGTATGTATGTATGTATGTATGTATGTATGTATGTATGTATGTATGTATGTATGTATGTATGTATGTATGTATGTATGTATGTATGTATGTATGTATGTATGTATGTATGTATGTATGTATGTATGTATGTATGTATGTATGTATGTATGTATGTATGTATGTATGTATGTATGTATGTATGTATGTATGTATGTATGTATGTATGTATGTATGTATGTATGTATGTATGTATGTATGTATGTATGTATGTATGTATGTATGTATGTATGTATGTATGTATGTATGTATGTATGTATGTATGTATGTATGTATGTATGTATGTATGTATGTATGTATGTATGTATGTATGTATGTATGTATGTATGTATGTATGTATGTATGTATGTATGTATGTATGTATGTATGTATGTATGTATGTATGTATGTATGTATGTATGTATGTATGTATGTATGTATGTATGTATGTATGTATGTATGTATGTATGTATGTATGTATGTATGTATGTATGTATGTATGTATGTATGTATGTATGTATGTATGTATGTATGTATGTATGTATGTATGTATGTATGTATGTATGTATGTATGTATGTATGTATGTATGTATGTATGTATGTATGTATGTATGTATGTATGTATGTATGTATGTATGTATGTATGTATGTATGTATGTATGTATGTATGTATGTATGTATGTATGTATGTATGTATGTATGTATGTATGTATGTATGTATGTATGTATGTATGTATGTATGTATGTATGTATGTATGTATGTATGTATGTATGTATGTATGTATGTATGTATGTATGTATGTATGTATGTATGTATGTATGTATGTATGTATGTATGTATGTATGTATGTATGTATGTATGTATGTATGTATGTATGTATGTATGTATGTATGTATGTATGTATGTATGTATGTATGTATGTATGTATGTATGTATGTATGTATGTATGTATGTATGTATGTATGTATGTATGTATGTATGTATGTATGTATGTATGTATGTATGTATGTATGTATGTATGTATGTATGTATGTATGTATGTATGTATGTATGTATGTATGTATGTATGTATGTATGTATGTATGTATGTATGTATGTATGTATGTATGTATGTATGTATGTATGTATGTATGTATGTATGTATGTATGTATGTATGTATGTATGTATGTATGTATGTATGTATGTATGTATGTATGTATGTATTTATCGTTTCTTTACTTATTCAGTCTCTCGGTAGAGATTTGTTCGCAGCAGACGAGCATAATCTCCGGCGGGCCTATTCTCGCTGGTCGCGAAATCCGCACAGTGGAAGTATGGGAGATTTGCTTGCAAATAGACAGGCAATATCTCCTGCGGTAGCTATGGCGGGCCTATTCCCGCTGGTCGCGGGGACCGCTATAAGTCAGATGGGGAGTCTGACGATAGTGCACGCTTTACACAGGTCCGGACACTTGTGATTGACAGATGTGCGCGCCCTCATGGTCCGGGCTCGTAAAAGGCCCTCACCTGTGGGACATGGCTGAACGCCTCTAAGCCGGGTCCCTTGGGTGTCAGGGTCTGGCCATAACTCGCCACCGGCTCGTGGTGGTGAGGTCTCGGTGGATTGACGCTGAGCCGCCAGCGTCTGCAGCCTACCTTGTGCCAGACTTATTGGATACCCATTCCTCTGGAATACACAAGACTAGGCCGAGAGAGAGGTCATGTCGTTTGGGCATCACATGATCTCTGAAGCTCTGCCCAGAAATTGTGTTGGAATATTGGCAACATTCCACTCACATACTTTGGTCTGTCAAGACTGCAAGGTGTCTACTATGTATGTATGTATGTATGTATGTATGTATGTATGTATGTATGTATGTATGTATGTATGTATGTATGTATGTATGTATGTATGTATGTATGTATGTATGTATGTATGTATGTATGTATGTATGTATGTATGTATGTATGTATGTATGTATGTATGTATGTATGTATGTATGTATGTATGTATGTATGTATGTATGTATGTATGTATGTATGTATGTATGTATGTATGTATGTATGTATGTATGTATGTATGTATGTATGTATGTATGTATGTATGTATGTATGTATGTATGTATGTATGTATGTATGTATGTATGTATGTATGTATGTATGTATGTATGTATGTATGTATGTATGTATGTATGTATGTATGTATGTATGTATGTATGTATGTATGTATGTATGTATGTATGTATGTATGTATGTATGTATGTATGTATGTATGTATGTATGTATGTATGTATGTATGTATGTATGTATGTATGTATGTATGTATGTATGTATGTATGTATGTATGTATGTATGTATGTATGTATGTATGTATGTATGTATGTATGTATGTATGTATGTATGTATGTATGTATGTATGTATGTATGTATGTATGTATGTATGTATGTATGTATGTATGTATGTATGTATGTATGTATGTATGTATGTATGTATGTATGTATGTATGTATGTATGTATGTATGTATGTATGTATGTATGTATGTATGTATGTATGTATGTATGTATGTATGTATGTATGTATGTATGTATGTATGTATGTATGTATGTATGTATGTATGTATGTATGTATGTATGTATGTATGTATGTATGTATGTATGTATGTATGTATGTATGTATGTATGTATGTATGTATGTATGTATGTATGTATGTATGTATGTATGTATGTATGTATGTATGTATGTATGTATGTATGTATGTATGTATGTATGTATGTATGTATGTATGTATGTATGTATGTATGTATGTATGTATGTATGTATGTATGTATGTATGTATGTATGTATGTATGTATGTATGTATGTATGTATGTATGTATGTATGTATGTATGTATGTATGTATGTATGTATGTATGTATGTATGTATGTATGTATGTATGTATGTATGTATGTATGTATGTATGTATGTATGTATGTATGTATGTATGTATGTATGTATGTATGTATGTATGTATGTATGTATGTATGTATGTATGTATGTATGTATGTATGTATGTATGTATGTATGTATGTATGTATGTATGTATGTATGTATGTATGTATGTATGTATGTATGTATGTATGTATGTATGTATGTATGTATGTATGTATGTATGTATGTATGTATGTATGTATGTATGTATGTATGTATGTATGTATGTATGTATGTATGTATGTATGTATGTATGTATGTATGTATGTATGTATGTATGTATGTATGTATGTATGTATGTATGTATGTATGTATGTATGTATGTACATACATATATGTCAGTCAGGTCTTAGTCAGATATGACTGAGCTACCGTATAACAGTAGACGGTACTACCTGGTTTCTGTTAGCGCCGAACGTTGGGCGGCGCATACCAAACCCGACACCCCACATTGTGCCAACGGCTTCGGGCGAGGAAATGCAAGCTAAAGACAAATTTGTCATGGCAGGGCAGACCAGGCCCTAAGCCTTGGTTGGCGACTGGTCTAGGATCGAAGCTCCGACAGGCGGACAGTTAGAGCATTGCTTTGCTGATCCGGCAGCTTCTGCAGCTTGTCTTGTTCCAGATGTAGGGGTGTTACCTTTCCTCTGGAGTGAACTAGGCAGGCCGAGAGAGGGATCATGCTGCATGGGCAACACATGATCTCTATATTTTAGCCCAGGCTTTGTGCTATGGAGAGGCAATAACTCCATCCCTGGTCTTAACTGGTCTCGGAATCAAAGCGAGAGGCAACTGTTACGGGTTATAAGTCCTTGTCAGTTGGCGTAGACATGGGGCGCCACGCGTTGCCTCTGACGGTGGGAGACACCTATAGGTGTCACTGATCAGCTACCGCCCGCCTCAAGCTGGGCAGCCCTCAGCCAATTGGGTGCTGATCCGCCACAGCCTGCCTGCTTCAATGGGTGCTTGGGGCTAGGACAAAATCTGAATCGCAGGCTGTAAAACCAATGCACCAGGTACAAACAAAAATATAAATAGAAACCTCAAGCTACGGCTTGCAACCTGGAACGTGAGAACCATGTGTCCAGGATTTTCCACTGACTTGACCAATATTGACGATGTGAGAAAAACGGCTGTGATTGATGCCGAACTCAATCGTCTTAACATTGATATTGCTGGCCTGCAGGAGACTCGCCTCGCTGAGGAAGGGTCACTCAGGGAAAACAACTACACCTTTTTCTGGAAGGGTAAAGGGCAGGCAGAAAAAAGGCAACACGGTGTGGGCTTTGCAGTGAAGAATTCGCTACTGGGAATGATTGAAATTCCAGCAGGAGGAAATGAAAGACTATTATCCCTGCGCTTGGCAACCTCTTGTGGGTTTGCCACCATTATTATTGCATATGCACCGGCACTCGATTCCTCTGATGATGTGAAGGATTTGTTCTATGAGGAGTTAGACTCTGTGATCAAGGCAGTTCCAAAATCCGACTACATTTATATGCTCGGTGATTTCAATGCTCGTGTGGGCAAGGACTCGAGTTCATGGCCAGTGTGCCTTGGAAAATACAACATCGGTCGCATGAATGAAAATGGGCAAAGGCTGCTGGAGCATTGCACCAGTAATGACCTATGTATTACAAACTCTTTTTTTAAAACAAAAGAGATGCATAAGGTCACATGGAAACATCCAAGATCCGGCCATTGGCACCAGCTGGACTTCATCATCACACGGAGACAACATCTGAACCATATATCATTGACTCGTAGTTACCACAGTGCTGACTGTGATACGGATCATTCTTTGGTTGTTGCAAGGGTTAGACTGAGACCAAAGAGAATCTACACAGCTAAACACAAATCTAGCCCCAGGATTAATATTATTAACACTCATGATCCTGAAAAGTGCTTTCAGTTTCAACAGCAACTTGAAGACGCTTTCACTGATACACCAGAAAATTGTACAGTAAATGATAAATGGAATAAACTTAAGGAAACTCTTTGTAAAACTGCCGTAAAGGTTTACGGCACTGTGGATCATAAGAGGCAGGACTGGTTTGCGGCCAACAGCGAGACTCTGCAGCCCTTGATTGATAAGAAGAAGAAAGCTCTCTTAAGAAACAAGGAAAGACCAACGCGTAACACTCTGAGTGAGCTAAGGCAAGCTAGGAAGGATGTGCAAAAGGCTGCCAGGCAGTGTGCAAATGATTATTGGATCAAGTTATGTGAGTCCATTCAAATCGCAAGTGATAAGGGAGACATAAGAAGCATGTATGAAGGAATAAAGAAAGCCTGTGGTCCAGTGATCAAAAGAAGTGCACCATTGAAAACCTTGACTGGAGAAGTCATCACTGATAAGAAACAGCAGATGGACAGATGGGTAGAGCACTATTTGGAGCTTTACTCAAGTGAGACCAAACTAGCGGATAATGCCCTCAACGCCATAGAGGCTCTACCAACTCTTGACCACCTGGACACACTTCCCACCATAACAGAAGTTAAGTGTGCTATAAATGAACTTGCATCTGGCAAGGCTCCAGGTAAGGATGGGATTCCAATAGAGGTTATCAGGAGTGGGCAAGACACACTCACTATACAGATCCACCAGCTAATAGAGCTATGCTGGCGTGAAGGACAAGTCCCACAGGATTTCAAAGATTCAAGCATCATAACACTGTACAAGAACAAGGGCGATCGGAGCGACTGCAACAACTATAGGGGTATCTCACTTCTGTGTATTGTTGGAAAAGTATTTGCCAGAATTGTTCTGCGCAGACTTCAAGTCCTAGGAGATCAAGTCTACCCCGAATCACAGTGTGGCTTTCGACAGAACCGGTCTACCACTGATATGATATTCTCATTGCGACAAATGCAAGAAAAGTGCCGTGAACAGAATCAACCACTGTTTATTGCCTTCATCGACCTCACAAAGGCATTTGATTTGGTCAGTCGTGAGGGTCTGTTCAAGGCACTAAAGAAGATTGGCTGCCCACCAACTCTTCTGTCCATTGTGGAATCGTTCCACACAGGCATGAAGGGTATAATCAAGTATGATGGTGCAACTTCTGAAGAATTTGAAATCAAGAGTGGAGTTAAGCAAGGTTGTGTACTAGCTCCCACCCTCTTTGGAATATACTTTTCACTTCTACTGAAATATGCATTTCGTGATCAGGATGGTGGTATATACATTCACTCACGCTCAGATGGCGGCCTCTACAATGCTCAGAGATTGAAGGCTAAGACCAAAATTAGGAGGGTACTGATCAGAGAGTTGCTTTTTGCAGATGATGCTGCAGTTACGACCCACTCTGAGGAAGAATTGCAATGTCTACTATCTGCATTCTCCAATGCTTGTTCTGAATTTGGTTTAACAATTAGCAAAAAGAAGACACAGATTATGTCACAAGGTGCACATGGGGTACCATCAATCTTTATTGACGACGCCGAACTAGAGATAGTAGACCATTTTACATATCTAGGATCGGTGGTAAATAGCAAATTATCCCTAGATCAGGAAATCAACATCCGGATTGGTAAGGCAGCAACAACAATGAACAGGTTAAGAAAAAGAGTCTGGGAGAACAGGAAGCTTACTGCCAAAACAAAAGTCCTTGTCTATCAAGCCTGTGTCCTTAGTACTCTTCTCTATGGCAGTGAAACCTGGACAACTTACTCACACCAAGAGAACAATTTAAACAGCTTTCATATGAGGTGTCTGCGAAGAATTCTTGGTATTAAGTGGCAAGACAAAATCACAAATACTGAAGTATTGGAAAGATCATGTTGTGTGACAGTTTATTCCATGCTCAGTCTTCGTAGACTTAGATGGATAGGACATCTTAGGCGGATGGATGATGGTAGAATACCAAAGGATATCTTTTTTGGTGAATTACAGATGGGTAAGAGATCTCAGGGTCGGCCTCTACTACGATACAAAGATGTGTGTAAGCGGGACATGATTGATACAGGCATTGATAATGCACATTGGGAGCAAGTCGCCGATGAACGTGTTGCATGGAGGGCAAATATCAGAAATGGAATAAAGTCAAAGGAGAAAATTATTGCAGAAAAGTCACACACCAAGCGTTTGAGACGTAAGATGGTGCATGATGGTGGAAATGACCACGTGTTCACATGCACCCACTGTGAACGGACATTTACAGCGCAAATTGGCCTTATCAGTCAC